>SEYY01011886.1:42500-44658 GCA_009176605.1 Armadillidium nasatum | reverse complement strand
GGGCCAATGAACGTAGATTATTTTAAACTGCTCCTTGCCTTTGTCATAACGTACAACTGAGTTCGAGCTAAAGGAGAATGAGTTTGTGCTGGTGATAATATATATATTTATTATATATAACTGTGTGCAATGAAAGTTTAATATAAATTAATATTAATGAATTTCGAATAGAGGTAAATACTTTTATCATATTATTTTAGTTAAAAACTTTTAGCTTTTAAAAAACGATAAATACTGGTCTTGTCCACAATCCAAAAAGGCGCGTAATATCATCATATATCTTCGATACCTTGCGAAGTGTTCAACGGAAATTACTTACCGGCAGTAGGCCCTTCTTCTCTTTAGACAGAATAGTCTTGACGGGCCTACTTATTTAAAAATTAGAATTTATTTCACCATTTAATTGTTAAATCAAATGCACATCGCAATTTACTTTTGCAGATGACTTTTCCATACGTTTTTTCTCCATTTTCCCCTTAAAGTTATATATTCGTAGATCCGAACAAATTTGAATTACGACACACGTGTTGCACATAATATTAATAGAACCACTCGTAGATGTTACATGTTTATTCGATAGGCTTTAAAATATTAATTTTGACAGTTTATTATTATTACATTTCAACATAGGGATAAATCAATTTAAACTTCTATTTGATATTAGTTTTGAATTTAGACTTTAAATTCTAAGACTTAGCATTGAAAGTATATTCTGGTAGGCTTGCTTTTTTTTATTTCAATTTTTTTTTAAGAAAAGGGTTATATTGAAAAAATTATTACCTGAATTATCGGTATTCTGTGGTAAAATTTTCATGCCATGGGAGGAACCGAACTATTGTAAAACACGTGGTTTCATCTGTGAAGCCTATTGTTCACCATTTTAAAACAGTAAAAGGTTCATTTCTTGAATTTTATCTACATAAAAGTAGGCCTTACCACCAGTTATATAAAAAGCTCGTTTTTCTACAATTTCTCACCACATCTTAATTTTAAATTTTCCCTCCCCACCCACTAGTAGGCCTGTACCTTTCTGAATTAAAAATTAATTCCACTACAAACCAATCAGAGTATATATATATATATATATATATATATATATATATATATATATATATATATTATATATATTATTATATATATATATATATATAATATATATATATATATAGTACAAACCATTTGAATGATGTGATGTCATTTAAGGCAGATTTAAAAATGTTATTGCCCTTCGTATGTAAATATCTTATTAAAAATAATAATGATTAAAATTATTCAACAGTTCGTATTGTATTTAAAAAATAGTAAATAATTAATTTTATTATTATTGTGCCGTAATTATATATATATATTATCATCATTTAATCAATTTTTTACTATATGAATATAATTTCAACAAATAATCATTTTATACTTTTTTTTTTACCAGACGTAAAAAAATTAACATTCCTGAATAATAATAATAATAATGAAATGGAAATAATATTTATTTTATTATTATTAATATATTATTATTATTATTATTATTATTATTATACAATATTCAATTGATTCTTAGTTCATAGGTTTTTTTTTTTTCTTCAATTTATATTGTTAAAATAGGTTCGTTTGTTAATAAACAAACTACTAATCTGGATAATTCGGTTTATCCACAAATCCAGTGTAAATACGTATGAGAGATTTACATTACAATTATCAGATTTTTTTATTTTTTTTTTTATATACTGTGGTAAATTTTTGGGTTTCATAAGCAGGGTTGCATGAAATGGCGATTTTTATGGTATTAAAGGCTAATTGTGAATTTCAGTAAGGATGTACTACTCTACAATGTTTGAACTTCCTATTCATTAAATTTGATAAAGGCAAATGCGCAAAACTAATTACATACCGTAGGTTTTATTTCTCTGAGTAGGCTTAGTGGTGTAGAAATTATTAGAATTTATTTTACTTGATGTTGGTAAAATTGTTGATAGGTAAGCTATAATATAGGTTCATAGGCCATTGAAAATCTTTAATATGGAAGAAAATAAAAAATTTGTTAATAGGCTTTTAAAGTTTGGCGAAATATGTAAAAGTATCGTATGAGTCTAGTCTTGATTATAATATATATATATATATATATATATATATATATATATATATATATATATATATATATATA
>SEYY01011886.1:35000-37500 GCA_009176605.1 Armadillidium nasatum | reverse complement strand
GATCAGGACAAGCAGTGTTACGTATAATTTGACAATAATAACCATTAGTAAAGAACATCCGCAAAAATTCCACATTCAAAATTTAAATTTCTTATAACGGACTTAAATTCAAATTTATTACTGATGATTGGGCGCAACGCGGATTGGCACGTTGGTGAGAAGCCTTTGTCAAGTCTTTCTGTGACACGGATATTTCGAATGTCATATAGGTACTTAAGTCCCTTATCGAATTGGCATAGCATTGTGTAACATTTACTCTTGGACTTAATTACTGGGACCTATGGTTTGTCACCAAAAATTCGTGCACATTTTTCTTATGTGACAAGCTTTTAATAACTATATACTGTTCATGGCCGCTTTTCATCACAGTATAAATATATATACTTACGTATATACAATAGGTCAGATGCATAGGGAAATTCATAGACAAAACGGGGATAAGCCCTTTTACATTTGAGTTTAAATTCAAACTTCAACGACTTTTTTTCAAGCTATTTTCTAAAGAAAGTCACGTCCTATTTTCACAAAAAAAAAAAAAAAAAAAAAAATTTTTTTTTTGCCACGTCGTTAATTAAGCAATTTTTTTAAAATAAAAATTATCGTTTTCCTGTAAAATTTTTATCAAGAAAATAAAGATGAATATATTTGTGATTATTAAAATAACCCTTTGTTATTTACGAAGCCTTTTTATATTATTTTAATGTTTTTATCGTCAATAATATGGATTCTTTATTGTCCTAAATTTATAGCAATGATCTAAATTACTAAGTTATATTTTTACTATGCTTTCATGAAATAATTTAAAAAAATTAGTTACATACTAATATACAGGGTGGGGGAGGGGGGAGAGGCCCCCTTACCCTCTTACTCTTGAGTGTTGGGAAAATAATGAAATATTTTTTCAAAACCATCAGCTTATAAAATATAAAAAACTGGAAGTCAGATTTAATTTTATATCAAATTAGACGATTTTATAGCATTTTTTGAAGCCATTTCTCGTTTATTTTAACTTTTTTTTTCTTTACAGATAATTTGAAATATTTCGTATAAGTTTCATAAAATCGGATGAAGTCTGTATTATTGATAAGAAGCCTTATAGACAAATGCTATAATTAAGAAATTATTACTCCTTTTATTTTTTTTAAAAATTATTTATTTATTTTGCCGGAAGGGGAGGGAGTTCCCAATGGTTATTTGTAACATTTCTATTTCGTAACATCTGATATTTTCAGTATCACTGAAATCGGCAGCCATAGCTTTAATTAAGGAGCAATAATAATAAAAGATTCGCTAGTTGGACGCTATTGAAGTTTAATTGCTGCTAACTTTCTTATTATTAATTAAGAACGGCTTTAAATTTATAAAACTCCAAACATGCTAAATCCTAACAAGAAACACAAGAAGCATTATGACACACCAACAAACCCCTATCGTGTATCCATAATTGTTTCTGGGTTTAGAATTTTAGTATGTTTGGAGTTATAAAAACTAGAATAAAGAGAGAGAAAGAGAGACAGTGAGTTAAAAATATTCTTTTTATACAAGCATTCTACCGTTTATAATCTTTTAACCATTTCATTAATTTTAAATTAGAAGTCTGATAAAGACATACTAACGTCGAAAGTTGAGTCTCGTTTTAATTCTTACTGAGTTTTTTATATATATATATATATATTATATATATATATATATATATATATATATATATATATATATATATATATATATATATATATATATATATATATATATATATATATATATATATATATATATATATATATATATATATATATATATATATATATATATATATATATATATATATATATATATATATATATATATATATATATATATATATATATATATATATATATATATATATATATATATATATATATATATATATATATATATATTGAATAACTTTTTGTTTGTTCCAGTGTAATTCATATTAATTATTCGATAGCCGTGTAAAAATTACAAATTATTAATTTTACACATTTCAGGTAGATAAGAGTTTAATTAAGGGAATCATTTTCTGCCTTGCATCGTTGTATGGCATGATGAAAAGTAATTTGGTTTTAAAAAGGAATTAAAAACAATTGTACGTTATTAGAGTGTAATATTGCTGATGTTTGTCGAAGTAAAAAGGATGGAGGGGAAGGGTAATCTCTCTCTCTCTCTCTCTCTCTCTCTCTCTCTCTCTCTCTCTCTCTCTCTCTCTCTCTCTCTCTCTCTCTCTCTCTCTCTCTCTCTCTCTCTTTCTCTCTCTTCTCTCTCTCTTCTCTTCTCTTTTTTCTCTCTCTCTCTCTCTCACTCTCACACACAACACACACACACACACACACACACAGAGAGAGAGAGAGAAACAGCAGGTTTCCCTTATGCTTCACGCTTGTTTCTTGAAGTACCTGCTCGTTATTGGTTGTGTCAGATCAACTCTATGATTTGTATTGCTCTTCAGGGATGTTTCAGGCTAAGGGCAAGAACGTTC
>SEYY01011886.1:27500-30000 GCA_009176605.1 Armadillidium nasatum | reverse complement strand
ATGGTGTCACCGAACCAGTGTATATGACCACCGCCGAGCACCATCATCAGACTACACTTCCAATTAAGGTATTTTTAAATCTCTGTGATGCTAAGCGTCTCAGTATTCTTGTTTACTTGAGTGTTTTCCTTTTTTTTGAGGGGGGGAGGGGGGGCTTAATTTTAAATTTTAATTACAAAGGTAGTATGAGTACCACTTCAGTTGAGTTAAACCAATCTGTTTCTTTTTCACCTACATTATCCTCTTCATTAACACAGACTCGTTCAAACCAATCAATCAATGGCTTCTCTTCAAGTCCAAAAGCTATTCCACACCAGAGACTCGAATGGTGCCATATCAAGCCCTATGGGGCATAATCAGCAGTTGGGTAGAACTCTGTCATCGTCACCAGAGCCAGAATACATCTTGCCAGACTCAACGATGCCCGAAATTAATATTCAGGTACGGATTTAATAATGATTATAATTTATCTTTGAATGACATTAGACATTTACAGTTTTCAATGTTTAGATTGAAGGAAAACATTTATGCTTTTACCTTTAGGAAAAATTTGTTTAAATTATTTTTGTAAAAAAAAGTAACAACTTATAAACAAATCTATCTTAAAATTTTTATTTATATAAATATTTTTAACTGAAATATTTTGGTTTTACCTCAAGTGTTTGGAATATTTAAAAAAAAAAATAATTTTTATTTTTTCTAGTCGAATGGTTCGTTGGTGGACGATTTTGGGAACGAAATTACTTTAGACGGGGATTTAAGTATCTTAAATCCAAGAGGAGGGTCTTCAGTAAGTTCTGGAGGAGCAAATCTAATTCTCCGTAAGGTGAGTGCTTCAGTGTCACCTTTACGAAACTCTTCCATTAGGTCTGGATTCGTTTACACCACCACCTCTAATTCCAACCTGCTCCCTCATCACCAGAATGGACTTAATCGGTTGGTTCCTTACGAACGCAAAATTATCATCTTAGGTTCGGTCATCATTTAGTACTGAATCAGAACAAAAGCATCAGTAAACAGATTCAGGATGTTGAATAATGACGGCACCTTGGGTGGAGGAGTGTATGTCATCGTAAGTCAAAATCGTTTCCCTCAGGAGTTTTTAATTAAGAAGAATTGGTGCTCCAAAATATGATTGGTATTTATAACAACAATAAAAGAAAGTTGTATAGTCTAGACAGTAAGTAGATATTGTCTTTCATACAAGAGAAGAACCACTATTGATGGAGTGAAAGATTTAGTGGAATTCTAGATTTAATGTTTTATTTCTCTTTTTTTTTTTTTTTTTTTTTTTTTTTTTTTTTTTTTTTTTTTTTTTTTAAATAGCTATGTAACTTTTGTGTATCGTACTATTTATATAATGTATTTAAATGAACCAGAAGCTTCGTACAAATTATGTGATGTAATTAATATATTATATATATATATATATATATATATATATATATTATATATATATATATATATATATATATATATATATATATATATATATATATATATATATATTATATATATATATATATAATATTAACTTATCACTCCTTAAACTTTAAAAAGAAAACTATTTATAATTTTTTTTTGTCTTTCTGAATAGTTTGTAATTTTCAGCAGAAGGTTATTATTTTAAATGATGCCTTCTCTACTTTTTTTTTTTCTTAAGTGAAAAAGCTTACTTATTATTTGAGGCCATTAATAAAATAATTGTGGGATTTAGGAATTGTTAAATGGTTGATGACGTTTCTCATTATGAATGAATTAATTTATTTCTTAAAAGTTAGATTTCTTTTTATACATTAAAATTAATTAATAAATCGTGGGCAGAAGTGGAAGGATTGTTCTTTGCTTGTAGGACAGTAAATAGTGGGCATTTTATATATATATATATATATATATATATATATATATATATATATATATATATATATATATATATATATATATATATATATATATATATATATATATAATATATATATATATATATATATATATATATATATATATATATATATAACAACTATTTTTGTAGTAGTTAATAATAAGTGGTTATGCCAGAAGACATGTTTCTAATAGAAAATTTTAACATTGCTGCAGTGAAGAAGTTTCGAAACTTGTCCCTTGCATGTTGAGGAGAACTTCATTGCTACGATGCATCTTAAGAGTTGTAGCTAAATGCCTTACACACACCTGTCACTATTTTGTTTTATCTTTTTATGATTAGCACGATCAAATATAAATTGATTTTAAATATTAAAAAATGTTAGTTACAAATTTTTTGGTGCTTCAACTTCTTTTCCAGTGCGCATCACTTCTCTTGTTGTAAAGGTTTAAATTTTACTAAATTTGGTAGTGAATTCTTTTTAATATTTTGCAGTATTAGGGTTTTAAATTTTAAGAGATTGCTTCTTATGAAATAAATGTTTTTTTTTTGTTTTTTTTTTTAAATTTATGATTGACTCATGTGCTTGAGGGCGCCGGTTCAATCCCATTTGGGGCA
>SEYY01011886.1:2500-22500 GCA_009176605.1 Armadillidium nasatum | reverse complement strand
GTAACAAAATTAATTTTTCATTGTTTTTAATCCTCTTGCTGGAGGCTTATGCTTTTGAAACAAAAATATTTTTTTTAGATGCCAAACTTCTCTCTTAACTGATTGATCTTAAAATATTTTAATCTTTTCTCAGATTTCTTGTTCCGCTTCCACATCGAATACTCGATAGATCTTTTTCCGTCTGCATGATTGGGTCTTCTCTTCAGCATTTTGGTGAATATTGTTACATATAACTGAGCATATTGGTAAATTTGTTAGCTTTAATTTGCAAATTTCCTTTTTTTCGAGTTTTGTTACCCTGGTTTCTTTCATGTTGCTCTGTAGATGCTGTAGACTCCTTTTCAACATCTAAATCTACTAATAGTGGTGTTTCTCGGGATTATATTCTGTTGATGACCAATGTTACTTATCTGATCATTCTTATGGAGATGACTATATTTCCCCATTTAATCTTGGAGAACCTTCTCATAAGCAATATTCTTTGAGAGACCTTGTGTTCATTAGTATCCTACTTTTGTTGCGTATATCTAATGGCTGAGAAAAGTCAAACTCTCACTACCTTAAAAATTACATTATCTACTCTACGAAACCCTGAACACAACTATGAATTTTGAAGTAGGGTTTCTAAAGCCTTTGAAGTCTCTCCACCCCTTTAATTTCTCTAAAAGGACAGTGTTCACTTCAGTAGGGTACTCGGCTCATCATTTGAGATGATTCTCTTCTTGATAGGTTGAGTAAGTCATTTTCAACGGGTTCTCTCATTCTAATTATCTCCACTTTTAATATCTGTTGAACTTGACATCATCCTATGAAATAATTAAGTTTTTGAGATTTATAAAATTGAATAAAAAAATCTTGCTACTAATTTGTATTTTCTTATAATTGTAAATACAAAAAATATTTTACGGTAAAACTTTGTTTTGCTCAGGTTCCTCAGATCTAATTACTTGACGGCAATCCAATCCAAACCTGAACAAAACAATGTTTTACTGTAAAATTTATTTTAATTAATATTATCTCAGAAATTTAAGCTGATAAAATAGGTTCTTCAGTTAATGTCTACCTCTTCATATTTTATCTGCAGTCGCCCAACTCCGTTTTATTAAAATTAATTACAATGATCAAGAAATGTACTCTTGTAAGGGAAAACTTAAACCATTAATAAATTAAATTTTTTATTGCAATATCAATTTAGAAACCTGCAGTAAAAATAAAATAAACTTATGAAACGTAAACAATATCTCTAAGAAAAAAAGTGGTCTGTCACTATTAAAATAATTTAAAATTTAATGCCTCAGGTTTCTTCTTCGTCAGGTTTCTTCCTCGTCACTCCATCCCACATTCCAAAATCCTTCAGGAGTATTTGTCAAAGGTCGGTATTTACTTCGGTGGCGGGAACATTTATTTTGCAAGGCCTGTATATATATATATATATATATATATATATATATATATATATATATATATATATATATATATATATATATATATATATATATATATATATATATATATATATATATATATATATATATATATATATATATATATATATATATATATATATATATATATATATATATATATATATATATATATATATATATATATATATAAAGCTACCCAAGTGCACTGTGCTAGAAAAACCAACTCCAGTGTTCTTTTCTAGACAAAATGGAAAGGAAATTCAGATATGACTGCTCCTTAAAAGATTACACAGAAACAAAAGAAACGTAATAACGTACATGAACCAGTTATGATATTGAGGAAATGTGGAAGGTGACAAGATCATAAGAACAAATACATATAGAATAATTTTAGAATAAAAATAGTTAAAAGCTTCATACGATTTAGAAATAATAATACAAAGATCAAAAAGTATTACATACAACTCAAACTAAAACTAATGTATGAAGAGAAAGTGGCATTTAAATACTGAACACTAAATACTTTAGGGTGCTCAAACAATCCTTTCCCCGTTTTCAAATTATCTATGCATACTTATACAAACAACGGAATTTATAACTTTGTACATCAAGTACTAAATTTTGAACAATTTATACTTTTGGTGATAATTACTTCAATGTTCGTTAAAGTGAATACGAGTGTGAAGACTGTATCACTGTGAGAGGTTTTACCATAAAAATTAAAAAATAATTTCCAAATAAAATATTACCTTTCTCTGCTCTTCTGTTAGATCTTTGGATTCGTAATAATCACGACATTCATGGCAATTCCAACCATCGAGACGTTGTTTTTCAATATTTTTTCTGGCAACATTTCCTTTATAAGCATAATTCGGCTCAGAGTTCTTGGTTGGCAACACATCAAAACTTTGTAAAAAATATAGCTTTGTTATTTAATATTCTCAAATTTATAGAGTCAATTACATTATTAAAATCAGTCCGAACTAATAATATATCGTGAAAAATAAAGGAATCTTTAACATTTAAAAATCAATCGCAGTGTGAAAGAATTTATGACTAAGTAAAAAATTAGTCCTTTTTATTACATTTGAAAAGCAGAAGAGTACGAAAGGAAAAGCAAAGAAAAAGAGAGTAAAAAAATAAAAATGGACAATACACAAATTATTGACAGAGGAATCTAATTCAATCTTCATTCACTTTGTAAATATTTACAGGATTTATTTTTTTTCTTTCTAAATTTTTTTTTATATTATTAGGCATTATGTGCTCTTTTTAAAATAAAATACCTTTTATATAAAATGTTGAGACAATTAATGTAAGTTAGAACTGCCTGTATCTGAATAGATACTAAAGAAATAAAGAAAAATATTGTACAGGAAGAAAACAGAAGAAAAACTGAAAAAAAACTAATTGTTTTACTATTATTTAAATATATGGAAAGTAATTCTTGGTTTAGGAATATATGTTTGACAACAAAGCTGAATAAAATTAAATGGAAATATCGAATTTTAAATTAAAACAAGATACGAGTGGGCATATAATCTTTGCAATATAGTATAAAGACTTAGAATATGGTAGAGTCAGTGGTATAGGTATATTTACAGGAACTACATTAAATTATTACTCAAAGAAAAAGATATACTATACACTCTTTAAATTTAAATATTGTCGCTTTACAATCTTTTCTTCCAAAATATAACCTGTAGCGACATAGAGTCGTTTTATTAGTTGAAATTACTTAACATTAACCCCAGGGATCTCTCCTCTTTTGACTAAAGTTACGACAAATAAAAATACCTATCCTGAAAAACATTTTTCTTAATCTTCCTTGCTTTTGCGAGACTATCTTCCTCCTTATCCTTTATTGTCAGGTCATTCTCCAAATCTTCAGGAACTTCTTCTTCGGAAACTTTACTATTATTTCCTTTTGAAGGACTAGAAAATTTTAAGGACTTCTGGCATTTAGTTCGAGGGCTTTTGCGAAGGGAGTTTTCTACAGGACTTTTGTTAACTTTTTTCTTTATTTTAGGACTCTCCTTTAAACACCAAAAGTAATTAAAAGTTTTTCTTTAAATAAATTTATCAGGAAAATAAATATTCTTATGAATAAAAAAATATAAAAGTTTAGCTTTGTTAATATACTCCATTGTACCTTAATATTAAATTGTTGATAACTACTGTATAAATTAAAAATAAATGTAATATGGGATTTCTATATATATATATATATATATATATATATATATATATATATATATATATATATATATATATATATATATATATATATATATATATATATATATATATATATATATATATATATATATATATATATATAATATATATATATATATATATATATATATATATATATATATATATATATTCTCTTATTTATTCGTAATCTTGGTTTAATAACTATTATTATAAAGCCAGTCAAAAAAAAAAAAATTAGCATACTTTTAATACCGAGATATTTGTAACTAAGATTTACCGAAGAAGAAAATACCTAAATCATTGCGCCAGGTTAATTATTAGATTGAGAAGAAGATTCATACAGATATAAAGATGCTATGAACCCGCCACCAGTTGTATGAATCCAAATATACGCTAGAATGAAATTGAAAAATTGTGAATTGCTAATTAATATGCATAATGCCTGAAAACACAAATGAACACATTTGAATTGATTAGTTGCTCAGATGTCCTATGAGAACTTAAGAGCTCATATTTTGTACAGTTATTTAGCCTCTTAAAATACTGTGTTAAAAGTGTCGTGCATATTAGTTACTCACTGATCCTTCAATTAACCATTAGTTTTCAATGAAGGTGATCGTAATAGTTACAACATACGTTAGAGAGAACTAGACAACATACTATAATGCATACAATACATTTAAATGATTTAAGTGAAGATTTAACAGTAAAAATTTCAATAATATTCGATAGTAAGGTATTTAAACAATCTTAAAATTAAAAAGTTTAAAAACTCTTTATAAACACCTTTTCAATTTGTTGATGCTTTTTACGAAGAAAATCTTCAATTTCTTTTGAATGAATGGAAGCCTCTATCGCTTGTTCCAATGCCTTTTCTTCGTCGTTTTCCTCAATGATATTAACTAAGTCACATTTTTCTCCTAAATTTTTTGGAAATTTAGAATCAATAAAAAAAATATAAAAGTAATAAAAAGGTCTACTAATAACTATTAAATCTGCTACTATATTACAAACTATTTTAACGAGCAACAGAAAGTTAAAGGGGACTGTCACTCTCTTTCTCTACCTATTTATTATTATTATTATAAAAAAAAAAAAAAAAAAAAAAAAAAAAAAAAAAAAAAATATAAATATAATATATATATATATATATATATATATATAATATATATATATATATATATATATATATATATATATATATATATATATATATATATATATATATATATATATATATATATATATATATATATATATATATATTTTGGAAAGCTTTATAGAAATCTCAACAGTTCAACGATAGCGCAACTTTATAGAACAAAGAATCTGTCCAAGGTAGAACTTCTAGACACATTCTGTTTAGCTCAGTAGAACTACAGTTAAATCTTATGTAATAGAGTTAGATCCCAGATATGCAAGGTGGCATAATGATAAAAGGTAAGTAAATCTGATATGTACTTCAGTCTAGCTTTAGGAGGTTTAGAATGTACGGAGAAGTGCTTATTGCAAACAAGGTCAGGGCAATGAAGTCAATGAATAGATGCTGAAAAAAAAGTGAGCGTTTGAAGGGGCGAAAAGACAGAGCTCGTAAACGGAGGGAGTCATTGAGTTTATATCACCACAAATAAATAATAATAATAGTAACAGAGACGAATTATTTAACATTACTACTATTATGAAAGCTGCTGCCGCACAACTATTAGTTAATAAAAGCAATAATCTTTCATTCTAATATTACTAATTTATTATGAATACTTTTTTTTGGAGCTATTGTATAGATACTGTTACTTCTCATCAGTAAGCGGTGACACTGGATTGGGAATCCCACATCCGGGATAACTAGATAAACTGAAAAATGCAGAAGATGCTACTACTTCTCATAACAATCGTAATAGAAACATAAAAGCTATCTGTTTATCTAGCATATCATATGTCTGAATAAGAATCCAAATTACTGTGGCAAATTGTCTCTAGTTCTGCAAAATTTTCTAGAACTTCATTAACTAGTTTATATAATGTTCCTTTATCACTGCTCTTGTCAGCCTACACTACACTAAATTTTGCTCTCTTGTGCTAAATTAATTTACACATCCCTCTTCAATCACCTCAACTGATAAAATAAGAAATAAATGATTCCGAATTCACATTTCCTTTTTGGGTCCTTCCTACTATAGCTATCTATTCCTTTTCCCAAGTTATATTAATCAGTGCTTTGGCATTTCAGACTAAACATTTTTCAGTCTAGAAAATGAATTTTCCAAAACTTAAGTCTTCTTTCTTGAGAACACTACCATCTCTTTAAACACCTAATATGCAGATCATTGTTTAATTAGTTAATGAGTCTCATAAAGAGCCCCTAATACTCCTAAGACAGTAATAACATAATAAACCCCAATAAACAAATTTATATAAAAAAATCTACAAAAATCTTAAATTCTACATTTTACTTTTAAGCAATAAAAAAAGTTATCAGATTTATATATGAAAGACTCCAATTTAAATTGTTATAAATAAATGCATAAGATGCTGAAAATTTAAGTATATAAATGGATGCAGGATAAGGTAGGGAGGGGGGGGAGGGAAGGGAAGCTTAGAGGGAGAGAAGTTTTCTGAAATTTTTTTATAGATTTTCTGTTATTTTCTTCGAAGTAAATATCTGTATTTGCATAAAAACTCCCACTCTGGAAATGTCTTAAGGGAATTAATAATCATTTTGAGCAAACCAAAGTTATTTATCCCTCAATATAACACATTACCATTTCCAAATCCTTCAAACGTGTAGACCCCACCATATTAAAAGTACAAAGCAGAAATTTATATATAAATTTTTTTTAGAATTGCTTTACAGAAAGTCAGAGTGAACTGTAATATAGAACCTTAACTTGTTTATGATTTGCACCTCTCAGTGAAGAAAACTATTTCAAAACAAAATTTTAACTTTTCTGCATCTGGAAAATCTTTTTTTTTTTTTTTTTTGTCATTCAAATCAAACTAAAAAAAAATACAAAGCAAAGCAAAGATGTTAATTAATAATAATAATAATAATAAAAATAATAAAATTACCTGTCAATTTGCCAATGTTTGCACGCTTAAGAAAGAAATCTTGAGTAATCTTGGTTTGCTTGTATATTTTTTTCTTTTTTTCATTTGGCTCAACAGAAACCTCTAATTTAGGGTTTACATCCTTCAGAGCTGTTAACGTTTTTAATCGTGACAATCTACCTCGATTTGAAAGGACCCCACTCATCTCAGACTTACTTTTCAGTAATGAATTACGTGATGATGTTGACCTTAGAGTACGATTCACATGAAGAGAGTTTTTGGCAATATCTGTTGTAAATTTAGATTTACTGGGAGTTAATGACTTTTCTTCCTTAGAATCAATATTTTTTGTTAGAGATGTAATATTTTTCGTTCCCTTATCAGACGAAGTAGAACACGAGAGGACTGGAATCTGATTAATAATGTTACAACCAAGAAGAGATGGTGAATTATTCATTGAATCTGGAGAATTAATTATTTTTTCTGGACTTTTTCCTTTTACTTTATGTGGACTTTTTCCCTTTACATTATTTGGACTTTTTCCTTTTACTTTATCTGGACTTTTCCCCTTTACATTATTTGGACTTTTTCCTTTCATACATGAAGAAGTAGAGGTCATATCATGTTTTAGATTAGTTGACTCAATGAATGTAGATGAAAAAGCTTTATTTTTAACAATTGCTGGAGAATTACTAGATTTATAAATTTTTCCCAATATTGGACTCGTGTTACATTTATCTAAAACTGGAGACTTTTCATTTGAATCGAGGGAAGCATTGAAAAAATCTGTATTTCCGTAAAGAACTTCATCTCCTGGAACTGTTTCTGGAATGATAAATTCCTTAATAACACTATCCTTCATTTGCAGAAATGGTTCAGTCTCTGGAGCCAAAATTTCAACTGATAAACATTTCTTTGGGGAACTCTCAATATTTTCTTTATCTCTTGTACAAAATTTTTTTAACAGTTGAGGAGGACTATTACTCAAGTTTCTTCGTTTTGAGGAAATATTAGTTCGGTCATTGAGTGAGTTTGGGCTCTTAACAAAATCTATTTTCTCTAACAATATTTTTATTTCTGCACATTTTGAACAAATTCCTTTAGTATCACTTGATTTTTTCAAAATACTTTGTATTAAATTAAAAGTATTTTCTTTTAAATCTTCACGTTGATATTTAATACCTGTAATGATAATTATAATTTATATATACAATATATATATTATATATATATATATATATATATATATATATATATATATATATATATATATATATATATATATATATATATATATATATATATATATATATATAAAGAAATTTCAAGTATAAAGGTACCTATTATAGAGGTTTTATTAGTTCTTACCCATACACCAAAGAAAGAAAACACGACTCATTAAGGCAAGACTTCTCTCTTCTGTGTCACGTATCTTCATCAATGATTCAACATGTCGAGATATTCCATTCTCTGTTATTAAAGATCCCCAGAAACTTTCTATTTCCTCATTACTTTGCATTTTTTTTTTTCTTTCTTTTTTTTTTTTTTTTTTGTAAGACTCAATGAGTATAATTTTAATACACGTTTCCTTTTGAAAACCAAATATTAAAATTGTAACATAATAATCCTGAAAATCTGAAAGAAAAAGGCATAATAAAAGAAAAAAAAAAAATCTCATTTTTCAAGGATTATAATAAAATATAAAGGTTAGTTAATTAATTGTATTTCCATTTCTTAATTTCAACTAATATTTTCTCAAATTATATCTCATACTAATTTACATTTTCTCTCTTCTATATCTATATATATATATATATATATATATATATATATATATATATATATATATTATATATATTATATATATATATATATATATATATATATATATATATATATATTATATATATCTTTTTCATACACAATTACCAAAGCAACAACTATATAAAAACCATAAAATAAATTTATGGTTTACTGTTTCTTACCCTAAGAATACGCAAATCTAAATGAACATTCTTAAAAATTTACTTGTACAGCACACTTTAATAAAGATAAATTACTAACTTTACTGTAAAAGTATTAAAATATTGTAAAAGATTTTATTCACTGTAAACTTATTAGATTAGAATATAAATGTTAAAAAATATAATGGAATGCAAACTTAATAACTAAATAAACACATTTTAAGTTCAAGTTAATTCTTGGGCATGATGCCATATTTTGTAAATATAAATTCTAAATGTATTATTAATACCCAGAAGTTGTAAAGGAAAATAGAATCTAAGGCTAAATGCTAATTGCTGATTTGTGTCAATCATAATCTTTGCTGATCACGCAGCATCACTTATTTCTTTAAATAATTTTAAGCTTTTAAATAAATTTTCTTAAATATAATTTTTCAAAAGAATTTGAAAGTTAAAATAAATATTTTTTAAATGAAAATAAATATTCACATAAAACTATATTTACGTTTTCTAAAATAAAACTATTTCATATTAGTTTAATAAATAAACTCACTGACTGACATGCAAAATTTCCACAGAACTTTATCCATCAATATGGGTTGAAATTAATATATATATATATTTTGCCAGACGTGCTTTTGTAATTTTTTCAGTAATTTACACATGTCTCTCCTTTATAATGAATTAAGTTAATAAAGGAAATTACTCTCAAATTCAAGTTTTGAGAGTTCTGTCATCAATTCCCCAAACATTGGACAATCCTGACAAAGGATGATCATTTTATCAGGAATTGGAGTACTTACATTCATTAATAATGGGCTTTTACAGTTATGTAGGAAAATTTTTAAAATTTTTTGTATACCCTATTTTGCTGCTGTACATGGGAAAACTTCCATTATCTGAAATATTTCCCATGCATAGTAACAAAATGGTTGGTATATATAAAAAAACTTTTCAGAGATTGTAAGTTGGGCAAGATACATTGTATTTTTTATTTAGGGCAATTTTTCATTTACCTTTTTATTGTTGTATACAGGAAAATTTTAAAATATTTTCTTGTGCATAGCAGCATAGCACAAAAATAATTTGGTATAAAAAGAACTGTTTTAAACCTCTGAAAAGTTTTCATACCCAATCATTTTATAGCTATGTATGGGAAAAATTGAAAATTAATGAAGTTTTTCCCATGTACAAAATGGTTAAGAATAAAAAAATTTTTTCTAAATAAAAAATGTCTCTTGCCTAACTGTACAACCTCTAAAAAATTATATCCCCCAACTTTTTTTTTTTGTTAAAGCTCGTTTTACCAGAGCATTCTTAATTAGCATCTATTAGTTAAGAAATATTTTAAGTTATCACAGAACTTTATAAATATCAATTCAGAATGCATCATCAGTGTACAATATATCAAAAAAAATTTTTTTTTTTAAATAGATTTTTGGAGTTTTAATTGAATAAATATACTCTTATCAACTTAATTCATTTAATTAAATATATTATGTCTATATTTTCAGTAGAATAAAAAAAAAAATATTGAACCATTGCTTACATTTACCCCATATTTCAGTAATGCAAATAATGTCTTGAGTCTCTTCTATGATAAGACTTATCACTAATCAAATCAAGTTTTTATTTCTAAGGCTCATAAGGATCTAAGTTTTGGTAAAGAAGCATTTGATTTTTAATATGTTCTTAAAAACCATGGTCTTTAATATTTTAAAGATTTAATAATTAAAGTTTTTTAGTTAATAATGTTACAGTTGAGGAAAACTTAGGTAGCAGTGATCATAATATAAAAAAGTTTAACTTAAATGTAGTAGGTAAACTGCATTTAGTAGAAAATAAGATAAAAGTTTTTGACTTTAAAAATACATTCTTTGATAAATTCAGAAACATGCTTTGAGAACCAATGACTGGGATAAAGAATTATAGGACCAAAACTGCTTTCAAATCTTGGACAAAATTCAGTCAATGTTTTTCAGTCTGAGAAATTAGGATAAAGTACAAAATGCCCAATTCGTAGATTTGGGAGATAAGGAATAATATTAGGGACAAGCAATATGGTTCAAGAGGTTCAAAGACAGTAACAGTATAATGTTGACAGGGAAGAACCAGTTGATGGTGTATGTCTTGATTTTAAAAAAACTTTTGATAAAGTACCTCATATAAGTCTGATTTCCAAGTTATCTCTATGTGGTTTATGAGGGTTGTTCATAATTGTATACAGGAGTAGCTGAAAGATAGAAGAAGGCAGTGTGTATTGTTAAATAGAAATAAATTTTCATGGGAGTTGGTAAAGAGTGGTATTCTGTGCTTGGGCCTCTTCTATTCCTAATCTATATTAATGATCTGGAATCTGGATACAGTAATAAATGTTTTTTAGTTTCTAAGTTTGTATTGAGGCTGGCACATCTTGTTAAAAATATTGAAAGATGGAAGAAAGATATGTTCGTCAAGTTAGCGAAAGATTTTCATCGAAAGATTTTTTAAAGGACAAATTTCAAAGGACAAATAAAGTTAACAATTATATATAAGGACAAATTGAAAATTAATAATAATAATAATAATAATAATAATAATAATAATAATAATAATAATAATAATAATAATAATAATAATAATAATAATAATATAATAATAATAATAATAATAATAATAATAATAATAATAATAATAATAATATAATAATAATAATAATAATAATAATAATAATAATAATAATAATAATAATATAATAACAAGAATAATATAATAATAATAAATAAATTAAAAAATTATATTATTATTAAAATAATAATAATATAAATAATAAATAATAATATAAAAATTATACCATAAATAATAATATAATAATAATAATATAATAATAATATTGTAATTAATAATATTAATAATATAATGATAATATATTAATAATAATGAAATATATATATATATATATATATATATATATATATATATATATATATATATATATATATATATATATATATATATATATATATATATATATATATATATATATATATATATATATATATATATATATATATATATATATATATATATATATATATATATAATATAATAATAATATATAATAATCAAATAATAATTAAAAAAAATAATAATTTTTATATTATTTATTAATTTATTTATTATTATGATTATTATTTTAATTATATTTAATTATTTTATATTTTATTAATTTTATTTATTTATTATATTATTAATATATATTATTATTATTATTATTTTATTATTATTATATTATTATATATTTTATTAATTTCAATTGCCTTATATATAATTTTAACTTATTTGTCCTTGAATTTGTCCTTTAAAAAATCTTTCGATGAAAATCTTTCGCTAACTTGACGAACATATCTTTCTTCCATCTTTCAATACTGCCTTCTTCTATCTTTCAGCTACTCCTGTATACAATTATGAACAACCCTCATAAACCACATAGAGATAACTTGGAAATCAGACTTATATGAGGTACTTTATCAAAAGTTTTTTTAAAATCAAGACATACACCATCAACTGGTTCTTCCCTGTCAACATTATACTGTTACTGTCTTTGAACCTCTTGAACCATTTGCTTGTCCCTAAATTATTCCTTATCTCCTATCTACGAAGGGCTTTTGTATTTACCTAATTTCTGACTGAAAAACATTCTGAATTTTATAAAAGATTAAAATTTTATCATTTAAAACAGTTTTCCTCAAAATCTATTCAGTTTCTAACATGTTTCTATCATGTATTTTTAAAGTCAAAAACTTTATCTTTTTCTACTAAATGCAGTTTACCTACTACATTTAAGTTAAACTTTTTTATATTATGATCACTGCTACCTAAGTTTTCCTCAACTGTAACATTATTAACTAAAAAACTTTAATTATTAAATCTTTAAAATATTAAAGACCAGTTTTAAAACATATTAAAAATCAAATGCTTCTTTACAAAACTTAGACCTTATGACCTAGAAATAAAAACTTATTTGATTATATAATCTATCATGAAGAGACTCAAGACATATTTGCATTATGAAATATGGAAATAACAATGTTCAATATTTTTTTTTTTACTGAAAAAATAACATATAAAAAAAAAAAAAAAAAAAAAAAAAAAAAAAAAAAAAAAAAAAAAAAACTCCAAAAATCTATTTAAAAAAAAAATTTTTTATATATTTACACTATAGCATCTGAATTATATTTATAAAGTTCGTTAACTTAAAATATTTCTAACTAATAATGCTAATAAGAATGCTCTGTAAAACAGCTTTAACAAAAAAAAAAAGTTGGGGGATATAATTTTTTAGAGGTTGTACAGTTACAGATATACATTTTTTTAGAAAAAAATTTATTCTAAACCATTTTGTACATGAAAAACTTCATTAATTTCATTTTCCCAACATACTATAAATGATTGGTATGAAAACTTTTAGAGTTTAAAACAGTCTGTATACAAATTATTTTTGTGCTATGCACAAGAAAATATTTTAATTTTCCTTATACAACAATAAAAAGGTAAATTAAAATTGCCCTAAATAAAAAATACAATTCTGCCCAACTTACAATCTCTGAAAAGTTTTTTATATACCAACCATTTTGTTACTATGCATGGGAAATTCAGAAATGAAGTTTTCCCAGTACAGCAGCAAAATAGGTAAAAAAAAATTTTAAAAATTTCCTACATACTGTAAAGCCCTTATAGAAGAAGACTCAATCTGATAAAATATCACCTTTTCAGATGTCAATGTTTGGAATTGCGACAAATCTCAAAACATGAATTGGAAATTTCTTATTAAAAATATATTTTTTTTTTTTTTTTTTTTTTTTTTTTTTTTTTTTTTTTTTTTTTTTTTATATATATATATTATTTCAACCCATATGATGATAAATCTGTAATTTGCATGCATCAGTGATATTTATAAACTAATATAAATATTTATAAATACTATTAGTTGAATTCCTTTTGAAAAATTATATTAAGAAATTATATTTAAAGCTTAAATTATTAAAGAAATAGAGGCTGGTGATCAGCAAAATTATATACACAAATCAGCAATTAGCATTAGCTTAATCATTCCTACAACTTCTGGTATTAATAATAATTTAAATTATATTTACAAATATGGCATCATGCCAAAATAACTTGAACTTAAAATGTATTATTAGTTATTAATTTGCATTCCATACTTTTAACATTATATTCTAATCTAATAATTTACAGGAATAAAATCTTTTACAATATTTTAATACTTTTACAGTAAAGTTAGTAATTTATCTTTATTAAAGTGTGCTGTAAATAAATTTTTAAGAATTTCATTAGATTGCTATCTTAGTAGAAACAGAAACCATAAATTATTTATGTTTATATATTGTGCTTTGAAATGTATGAAAAAGAAATATTATATATATAATATATAATATATATATATATTATATAATATATATATATAATAAAATAATTAATAAATATATATAAAAGAATTAAATAGATGAATAATTGAAAAATATTAAAAAAAAATAAAAAAAAAAAAAAAAAAAAAAAAAAAAAAAAAAAAAAAAAAAAATTTAGATTTTTTTTTTTCTTTATATGCCTTTTCTTCAGATTTCAGGATATATGTTACAATTGTAATATTTAGTTTTCAAAAGGAAACGTGTATTAAAATTATACTCATTGAGTCTTACAAAAAAAAAAAAAAAAGAAAGAAAAAAAAAAATGCAAGTAATCAGAAATAGAAAATTTCTGATCTTTAATACAAGAATGGAATATCTCGACATGTGAATCATTGATGAAGATACAACACAGGAGAGAAGTTTGCCTTAATGAGTCGTGTTTCTCTTTGTGTATGGAAGAACAATAAAACCTCTATATAGGTACCTTATCTTGAAATTCTTATATATATATAAATAATATATAATAATATAATAATATATAATATAATATATATATATATATATATATATATATATATATATACAGTATTAAATATCAACGTGAAGATTTAGAAAATACTTTTAATTTAATACAAAGTATTTTGAAAAAATCAAGTGATACTAAAGGAATTTGTTCAAAATGTGCAGAAATAAAAATATTGTTAGAGAAAGTAGATTTTGTTAAGAGCCCAAACTCACTCAATGACCGAACTAATATTTCCTCAAAACGAAGAAACTGAGTAATATCTCCTCAACTGTTAAAAAATTTTACAAGAATAAAGAAAATATGAATCCCCAAAAAAAGTTATCATGAAATTTGGTTCCAAGACTGAACCATTCTGAAAGAAGATGTGTTTAAGAATTATCATTCCAGAACGTTCCAGGAGTGAAGTTCTTTACGAAATACAATTTTTTCATGCTTCCTCGATTCAAATAAAGTCTCCATTTAGATAAAGTAACACGAGTCCAATATGGAAAAATTTATAAATCAGTAATCTCACAATGTTAAAAAAAGCTTTCACTACATCATGAGTCAACAATCTAAAACAATATACCTCACTTCTTCATTATGAAAGAAAAAGTCCAATAATGTAAAGGAAAAGTCCAGATAAAGTAAAAAGATAAAGTAAAAGGAAAAAGTCCAAAAAAATAATAATCTCCAGATTCAAATAATTCACCATCTCTTCTTGGTTGTAACATATTAATCAGATTCCAGTCCTCTCGTGTTCTACTTCGTCTGATAAGGGAACGAAAAATATTACATCTCTAACAAAAAATATTGATTCTAAGGAAGAAAAATCATTAACTCCCAGTAAATCTAAATTTACAACAGATATTGCCAAAAACTCTCTTCATGTGAATCGTACTCTAAGGTCAACATCATCACGTAATTCATTACTGAAAAGTAAGTCTGAGATGAGTGGGATCCTTTCAAATCGAGGTAGATTGTCACGATTAAAAACGTTAACAGCTCTGAAGATGTAACAATAAATAGAGTTTCTGTTGAGCAAATGAAAAAAAAAAAAAAAAAAAAAAAAAAAAAAAAAAAAAAAAAAAAAAAAAAAAAAAAAAAAAAAAAAAAAAAAAATATAAAATTTTATTATTATTAAATATTTTCTTTATTTTTTTTGATTAAATGACAAAAGAAAAAAAAAAAATTTCCATGCAGAAAAAAAATTTTTTGAAATTTCTTCACGAGATTGCAAATCATAAACCAGTTAGTTCCTATTACTTCACTCTGACTTTCGTAAACATTCTAAAAATTAATATAAATTTGCTTTACTTTTAATATGTGAGTCTACACGTTTGAAGATTGGAAATGTAAGTGTTGTATGAGGATAAATACTTTGGTTTGCTCAAAATGATTATAATTCCCTTAAGACATTTCCGAGTGGAGTTTTATGCAAATACAGATATTTACTTTGAAGAAATAACAGAAATCTATAAAATTCAAAAACTTCTCTCCCTCAACTTCCTTCCCCTCCCCCCCCCCCCTACCTATCTGCATCTTTTATACTTAAATTTTCAGCATCTTATGCATTTATTTATACAATTTAAATTGATCTTTCATATAAAATCTGATAACTTTTTATTGCTTAAAAGTAAAGTAAATTTAATTTAGTAGATTTTATATAAATTTGTTTATTGGGGTTTATTATGTTATTACTGTCTTAGGAGTATTAGGGGCTCTTTATGAGACTCATTAACTAATTAAACAATGATCTGCATATTAGGTGTTTAAAGAGATGGTAGTGTTCTCAAGAAAGAAGACTTAAGTTTTGGAAAATTCATTTTCTAGACTGAAAAATGTTTAGTCTGAAATGCCAAATCACTGATTAATATAACTTGGGAAAAAGAATAGATAGCTATAGTAGGAAGGGCCCAAAAAGGAAATGTGAATTCGGAATCATTTATTTCTTATTTTATCAGTTGAGGTGATTGAAGAGGGATGTGTAAGTTCATTTAGCACAAGAGAGCAAAATTTAGTGTAGTGTAGGCTGACAAGAGCAGTGATAAAGGAACATTATAAACTAGTTAAATGAAGTTCTAGAAAATTTTGCAGAACTAGAGACAATTTGCCACAGTAATTTGGATTCTTTTTCAGACATATGATATGCTAGATAAACAGATAGCTTTTATGTTTCCATTACGATTGTTATGAGAAGTAGTAGCATCTTCTGCATTTTTCAGTTTATCTAGTTATCCCGGTGTGGGATTCCCAATCCAGTGTCACCGCTTACTGATAAGTAACAGTATCTATACGATAGCTCCAAAAAAAAGATTCAAAATAATTAATATTAAGAAAATATTGCTTTTTTAACTAATAGTTGTGCGGCAGCAGCTTTCATAATATATAATGTAATTCGTAACAATTTGTGTGATATGAGTTACGAGCTCTTTTTTCTTCAGCATCTATTCATTACTCATTCCTTGCAAAAGCACTTCTCCGTCTAAACCTCCTAAAGCTGAATTATATTACTTTTTATCATTATGTGCATAGATCTAACTCTACAAAGATTTAAATTCTGAGCTAACAAGAATAACCTTGGACAATACTAAAGTTCCTATACTGTTAGATATAAAGCTTTTAAAAGAATATATATATATATATATATATATTATTATATATATATATATAATATATATATAATATAATATATATAATTATATTATATATATTATAAATTAAATAAATAAAATCATAAAAAAAATGCAAGATTAATAATAATAATAATAGTAGAGAGAGAGAGACGCCTTTAACTTTCTGTGCTCGTTAATAGTTTAATATAGTACAGAATTAATAGTTATTATTAGTATTTATTACTTTATATTTCTTTTATTGATTCTAAATTCCAAAAAATTAGGAGAAAAATGTACTTAGTTGATATCATTGAGGAAACGACGAAGAAAAGCATTGAACAAGCGATAGACTTCCAGCATTCAAAGAATGAAGATTTTCTTCGTAAAAAGCGGCAACAAATGAAATGTTTGGAAAGAGTTTTAAACTTTTTAATTAAGATTGTTAAATACCTTACTACATATTATTGAAATTTTTACTGTTATCTTCACTTAAATCATTTAAATGTATTGTATGCATTATAGTATGTTGTCTAGTTCTCTCTAACGTATGTTGTAACTATTACGATCACCTTCATTGAAAACTAATGGTTAATTGAAGGATCATGAGTAACTAATATGCACGACACTTTTAACACAGTATTTTAAGAGGCTAAGTAACTGTACAAAACATGAGCTCTTAAGTTCTCATAGGACATCTGAGCAACTATATCAATTCAACTGTGTTCATTTGTGTTTTCAGGCATTATGCATATTAATTAGCAATTCACAATTTTTCAATTTCATTCTAGCGTATATTTGGATTCATACAACTGGTGGCGGGTTCATAGCATCTTTATATCTGTATGAATCTTCTTCTCAATCTAATAATTAACCTGGCGCAATGATTTAGGTATTTTCTTCTTCGGTAAATCTTAGTTACAAATATCTCGGTATTAAAAGTATGCTAATTTTTTTTTGACTGCTTATAATAAAGTATTAAAGCAAATAAGAATAACATAGTAAATAAGAGAGATATATATATATATATAATATATATATATATATATATATATATATATATATATATATATAATAGTATATTATATATATATATATATATTATTATATATATATATAGATATATATATATATATATAAGAAATCCAATTACATTTATTTTATTTATACATAGTATAACAATAATTAGTACATGGAGTATATTAACAAGCTTTTAATTTTTTTATTCATAAGAATATTTATTTTCCTGATAAATTTATTTAAAGAAAAACTTTTAATTACTTTTGGTGTTTAAAGGAGAGTCCTAAAATAAAGAAAAAAGTTAACAAAAGTCCTGTAGAAAACTCCCTTCGCAAAAGCCCTCGAACTAAATGCCAGAAGTCCTTAAAATTTTCTAGTCCTTCAAAAGGAAATAATAGCAAAGTTTCCGAAGAAGAAGTTCTTTCAGATTTGGAGAATGACCTGACAATAAAGGATAAGGAGGAAGATAGTCTCGCAAAAGCAAGGAAGATTAAGAAAAATGTTTTTCAGGATAGGTATTTTTATTTGTCGTAACTTTAGTCAAAAGAGGAGAGATCCCTGGGGTTAATGTTAAGTAATTCAACTATAAAACGCTCTATGTCGCTACAGGTTATTTGGAAGAAAAGATTGAAACGACAATATTTAAATATTAAATTAAATATCTTTTTCTTTGAGTAATAATTTAATGTGGTTCCTGTAAATATACCTATACCACTGACTCTACCATATTCTAAGTCTTTATACTATATTGCAAAGATTATATGCCCACTCGTATCTTGTTTTAATTTAAAATTCGATATTTCCATTTAATTTTATTCAGCTTAGTTGTCAAACATATATTCCTAAACCAAGAACTACTTTCCATATATTTAAATAATAGTAAAACAATTAGTTTTTTTTCAGTTTTTCTTCTGTTTTCTTCCTGTACAATATTTTTCTTTATTTCTTTAGTATCTATTCAGATACAGGCAGTTCTAACTTACATTAATTGTCTCAACATTTTATATAAAAGGTATTTTATTTTAAAAAGAGCACATAATGCCTAATAATATAAAAAAAAAATTTAGAGGAAAAATAAATCATATAATATTACATGATGAGATAATAATTCCCTGCAAGAATTTTATGTCCATTTTTTTTACTCTCTTTTTCTTTGGTTTTCCTTTCGTACTCTTCTGCTTTTCAAATGTAATAAAAAGGACTAATTTTTTACTTAGTCAATTCTTTCACACTGCGATTGATTTTTAAATGTTAAAGATTCCTTTATTTTTCACGATATACTATTAGTTCGGACTGATTTTAATAATGTAATTGACTCTATAAATTTGAGAATATTAAATAACAAAGCTATATTTTTTACAAAGTTTTGATGTGTTGCCAACCAAGAACTCGGAGCCGAATTATGCTTATAAAGGAAATGTTGCCAGAAAAAATATTGAAAAACAACGTCTCGATGGTTGGAATTGCCATGAATGTCGTGATTATTACGAATCCAAAGATCTAACAGAAGAGCAGAGAAAGGTAATATTTTATTTGGAAATTATTTTTTAATTTTTATGGTAAAACCTCTCACAGTGATACAGTCTTCACACTCATATTCACTTTAACGAACATTGAAGTAGTTCTCACCAAAAGTATAAATTGTTCAAAATTTAGTACTTGATGTACAAAGTTATATATTCCGTTGTTTGTCCAAGTATGCATAGATAATTTGAAAACGGGGAAAGGATTGTTTGAGCACCCTAAAGTATTTAGTGTTCAGTATTTAAATGCCACTTTCTCTTCATACATTAGTTTTA
>SEYY01011883.1:12500-15000 GCA_009176605.1 Armadillidium nasatum | reverse complement strand
ATATATATATTTGTATCCGATTTGACTTCCCAAAATCCTAAAATACAATACAGGGTGTAAACTGTTAGCAACAAACAAGCTGAACATCCTCAACAGCATTTAAAAAATTAAGTGAAAACGCGAATTTTCAAGCTAATTAGCATTTATTCGTCTGTAAAAGGAATTTATTTTATCCATTTGGTCAGATACATTGGAAATACTTGGTAATTTTTACATTCTTCAAACCGGGAAGTTGAAGTAGAAACTTTCTAAGATTTATATATATATATGTATATTTTTTGTAATTGTTTTTGTTTTCGGTTGTCTAAAATGTCCCTAGGACGCCCCTAGGACCTGCAAAGATAATTCCAGGACGAGCTGCACCCGTCATGCCCCTCCTCCCCTGGCTACGCACTTGAATCAGGTGATAAGTTTAAGACCGTTTTCTGAGGTTGAATAGCAAGAGCAGTCGAAGCATAAAAATTGATTGAGGTCTTCGATAAATAATTCTAATATTTGAATGCTCTTGGAGGAAAAGAATCTCTAAATTGACATAAGAGCATTATACCAGAATAAGCTCCAAATATTAAATGTTTTTAAAAAGTTTGACGTTCAACTCGGTTGATATGAGTCCTGAAAATCGATGAACTATTTGAATATCCAGTTTTTTTTAATGATTAGAGGGTTTTTTACGATATGACTTGAACTAATTTTATTTAATTTAATTAGCAACTAACATTTTAACTGTAAGCCAAAATTAAATTATTTTAGCAGGCGATATAATATGAAAAATGCAAAAGAAAATTAGTATAATAGATGAGTCTTATAATCCACACATAGAAACATCCAAAAATGTTCCTTAAATACATGATACAAAAAGCATATTTTTAGCTGTTTCTGGCGTGTGGGTTATTATAAGACTTATACCATTATACAGTTGAATTATAGGTTGACAAATAAAGAGCATAAATGTTTAATTTTTATTTAATAAAAGCTTAAATAAGAAATAAAAATTTGTACATTTTCTGAAAAACTTATTTTAAAATTTGTAAAAGCTTAAGAAAAAGACAAGAAGTCTCAATTAAATTTCATAATAGGTTATTGGCCATTATTTCAGGTTGTAGAAGAGCTTAGTACAATGTTATCAATATATATATATATATATATATATATATATATATATATATATATATATATATATATATATATATATATATATATATATATATATATATATATATATATATATATATATATATATTTTTATTTTTTTTTTAAGGCGCTAAATTTTAGAGTAGAATAGTAATTAATTATAATTCCTCTTCTAAATTGAATTTTTAAATTATAATTAAATTAAGGAATCGATTATAATTAAATGACCATTTTATATAAAATTATAATCTGCACAACAACAAACGCTCCTGACAGGGTCGTAACCTTCTGGGTTTGAGAACATGACGAATTACTCCTCTGATTCAAAATAAAAAATAAAAATAAAATAAAATAAATTAAAGTGATATAAAAAAATATATTAATTTAATAATACGTAAGTTCACTTTTTATTAAGTTTTGTAAATATCCCTCCACAGGAGAAAGCAATATGGCCAAAACTTGAATTTAACATATTGAATGAATATTTAAGACTGAAAAAACTGATTTGTAAAACAGATTCCCGTCATATATATATATATATATATATATATATATATATATATATATATATATATATATATATATATATATATATATATATATATATATATATATATATATATATATATATATATATATATATATATATATATATATATATATATATATATATATATATATATATATATATATATATATATATATATATATATATATATATATATTCTATATATTAGATATATATATATATATATATATATATATATATATATATATATATATATATATATTATATATATATATATATATATATATATATATATATATATATATATATATATATATATAATATATATATATATATATATATATATATATATATATATATATATATATATATATATATATATATATATATATATATATATATATATATGTATGGAAGAAGCTATTGTTGAAAATAAAGAATTGTAAATAAGTATTAATATATAAGATCCTTTATTTTGACAAGCAAAGTAATAAGCAATAAAAATAATTAAAAAAAATGACTTCTGACTTTGAAATAAATTTTTAAAAATATATATAAAAAATTATTTTTAATTATTTTTTAAAAAAGAAATATTTTATTAAATTTTTTTTTTTTTAATACAGGCAAATGTAACGGGGAGAAATATAATGAAAATAAAATTATAAATGCAATTATTTTATTAAAACATATTTTATTAATTATTTGTTTTTAAAAACATGCAAGTATATTGTAAGGAAAGATAATAAATATAAATAATAATATAATCATTTAATTTTTTCTCCCTAATATAAATCAAAAGAGCGAAAAAATTGTGTGGTGGAAACCCATGGTTCGATTCCG
>SEYY01011882.1:0-25000 GCA_009176605.1 Armadillidium nasatum | reverse complement strand
CCACGAAAATCAAGAAACTAGCTGGATGTAGACAATCTACAGTGAACAGCTGTGAAAAACAACCATAGGATATAAACATAGTGTTATAAATCACAGCTGTAAATCGCGTATTATAGCAAGAATAAAGATTGCTGAATCCCGATGTTTTTGCTTGTAGTTTAATTGTTTTAATGTGTTAAGAGTTTGCTTGTGACACATTATTCTGGTGTGGTAGATGGACAGATATTTAAAATTGGCTTTAGAATGCTTTTGCTTCAATAAAAACCGTAGTGTTGTACAAGTTCTGCATAATTTAAGGGTAGAACCTAGTTATAATACTTTAGTTATAAAACTTATAATACTTTTGTCAGTGAACGCATACAGGTTGGACCTGTTTAGTAATAACTAGGTTTTCATTTCTTTCTTTTTTGTAATGACACCTGCAAGTCCTGTATCATCTTTTATTGCATCCCTAAATATTTTTGATTAGTATTCCTTCTCAAATGTAAATTGCCCAATTGATTTTAAATGTAAATAGTCCATGTACTAGTATTGATTAGAGTGCATAAAAGGGTTAAAGTTAAATTAGGATAGAATATATGAATGTAAGTCTAGGCAATAAGTAATAGACAATACTGTAATAATATGAAATTTAGATCACTATCATTAATTGAAAGTAACTCAATATACAGATTATTTTATTGGGAATATTTGAGTACTTGGGATTGATGTTTGATGCAATTATATGGTTCTCTTTAATATTAATATTGGTCAAACATTCTAATTTTTTTTTGCCCAGTTGTAAGTCAGTCATTTGTAAGTTTTATTATTACAGAAAATTCTAACTCCCACAGCAAGATGTAGAAAACTACAATAGGATAACCACAGTCATTTTTGCATATGAGGATATCTATTGTTTGTAAAGATGTACTCTTTAACTTCAGAGAGCCATCATAATGCATGTCATTTAATTTCTTTTTAGTAAGATTGAACATAGTGTGGTTTCTCAACTAACATAGGCTTCTGTGCACAAGTTTGGAAAAGAGTGATTAATTTTTTTCTTTCAGTATTTCAAGATATTCAGAAAAAAAAGTGAAATGATTTTCTGTACCATTTTGTATTAACAAGTGGAAATATATTCATATTAATACATAAATACAAGTGAAAAAAAGAAACTATAAAATTTATTACCTTATCAGATTTATAATTTTGTGATCTTTAAATGACAAATAACTCATATAATTATTATGGCTTTTTATTTTTAATTTAATTAGTCTATACAACAAATACTAGTTTAATATATTTTACATTAATTAAGACACCAAGTTAGTTTATATTATTTTACAACCTTGTGACATCGTTGGTCACTGGACAAAATTCTCACCATCTTTGAAGCCGCATTGTCCAGCAACTATTTTAATCTTAAGTATCCCAAGATATTTATAAAGACTTTTCATTATGAAAAATAAATTTTTAAAATTATTCTCTGTGAAGGACAGCGATTCATTCCTTTCTTTTGAGTTTTTAAGGAAAAATATATTATGGGCTTGAAGTATTATTATTTTTTTTTTTAAACAGTATTGAAGAATTTTCAAGAATATCACCAAATGAAGCTTTTGTTATAGACCTATATTTCAATTGAATGTTTTTACTATTTCTAATCGCTTCTAAATTTTTTCTTTCAGAATGTCATTATTTTTGTTATTATGCAATCATTTTAGAAAATGTAATATTCTTTGCATCAATTCCTTATTTGTAACAAAAAGTGTAACATCATCATTAGAATTTCTTCAAATACATAAGTATGATATATTTATATACACCATGTTTATATTAGTAATGTACAAAGTCCAGAACTCTGATCTGGGAACTTAGGAAATCAAGGACTCCATTTTTTGTGGACTCGCTGATAATTTTTTGCTCAGATTGGACTCAGCCATATTCAGCTGAGTTCATTTCCAAGTCCAGTAAAAATTAATGTGTACCAAAATTATTTTACAAATTTTTCTTCCTGCTATCTTTAGCAATTTTTTTGCATTAGACTTACATATAAGTTACAATATATATATTATATATTTATATAAGTATACATATATATAAGTATATATATATATATATATATACGGTATATAATATATCGGTATATATATATATATATATATATATATATATATATATATATATATATATATATATATATATATATATATATATATATATATATATATATATATATATATATATATATATATACTGTCAAACAGGGAAAAACAAACCACCCTCAAAAGTAAATTTTAATCAAAATTTTTTTAGAAGAGAAACTATATATTCTCAATTTTAGATTTTTTTTTTAATATATATATATATAATATATATATATATATATATATATATATATATATATATATATATATATATATATATATATATATATATATATATATATATATATATATATATATATATATATATTTATATATATTTATATAAAATTTTAAAAAAAAAAATAAAAAAAAAAAAAAAAAAAAAAAAAAAATGTTTTTTTTTTTTTTTTAAACAAAATTAAATATATATATATATATATATATATATATATATATATATATATATATATATATATATATATATATATATATATATATATATATATATATATATATATATATATATATATATATATATATATATATAATATATATATATATATATATATATATATATATATATATATATATATATATATATATATATATATATATATATTAAAAAAAAAAAAAACTTTTTTTTTATTATTTAGTATCTCACAACTCATGAGACTGTTACTTTTCACCCAAATGCTGAGTTCCTCTATTTACGGTACACAACACTGTGCTTGGGCTCCTCTCATTCTGAAAGAAGTAGGGAAAAGTTAAAGCATTCTATAATCTTATCAATCCCAATTAAGAGATTGGGAATAACACATTGCTGACTATCTATTATTATCATCCTACCCTAAGCATATTCAGAATCTGCCATAAAAAGGTAGGAGCAATAATAGGTGATTTGTTGATAGGTTCACTTTTTCATTGACTGAATTTTTTCCTTCCCCAAATCCATGGTTTGATCTCATTTACTTATTCATATGCCATTTAGGCTAGACATTGTGTACTGAGAATGGAGAAACAATTCTCCCACTACCTGTTAATTTTCATTCACCTCAGAAATATTGTAGGGACATTACTTGACAGACTAAAATACCATTCATTAAATAAAAATCTCATTATCTCTTTCTAAAAATATCAAAATAATTTCTGTAAATCATGCTCTCCTCTTGTTCATTCTGATGGATCTCTTGTTTTATTCAACTCTCGTTTTATATAATTCAAGGAGTCAGCTCTGCTAAACCTCCTCCACTTACTCTCAAGAATCCTATGTTTTTACTGGAGATTGCATATGAATGGTGCACAAGATTATAATGTCATTCAGTGTGGTGGCACTCGACATTTCCAAGCTTTTGGAAGATTGTAATATGCTTCACTGGTCTCTAGTCTCAAGTGTCTAAGCTCCATTCCTTTGAGCTTCCTCGTACACTTTGTTTACTCATGTCTACCTTGCTTTCAGATTGTAATAAAAGCCTTTGTCAATAGAGCAACTTTTTATTTTTATTTTCCATTAATGATTTTTCTTAAAGTTGTTTTTTCTATTTACCTTTCAATACTTTTCACTAACAATCTTTTCAGTTTTAATTTTAAAATAAAATATAAAATAATTTTTATCTTAAAAAATTCCACCATAGTTGGAGAAAATCAGAGAACAGTGCCAGATCAAAGGCTAAAACAGTTTGAAGGTATACAAGTCAGAGGAAATTGGGAGTATAGATAAAGGGGGTGTGTTACCAGTGGAGCACATGTAAAATTACACATAGCAGTTAAGTATGGGACAGAGAAAGGATGAGACTGTGTAAATAAGCATGTTGTGCAAGTCTTCAATGGAGATGGTATAAGATAGGAAAGTTTTTAAGAGCAGTTTTCATTGTGAAAGCAGTATTATGAAGTTACGCAGTAATTTGACTGACAAATAAATTATAGATAGTTGGTGAAAACAAAATGGGTTGATAAGATGAAAAGCTGTAGAATCTACTTTTTCAAAGAGAACTGTGTGAGAAACTACCAAAGACCTATTTGGCATACTCCATACAGGGGTGAACATCACCCTTATAAAGAGAAATCAAGTGGTTGTGTAGAAATAATCATAATAATGGTAGTAATGATGACAGTTGATTCATATTATTCTGAATTGATATTAATAATAATAAAAAAATAATAATAAAACTAAAATTAATAAGCAATACATAGAATAATAATGTTAGTATTTCATGAGGTGGTAAGCCTATTTAGTATTTTTTTTTTTATGGTCTCCCACTTATTTTAATTGGCAGAGTAAGGCCAAGGGAAACCATGCAGATGGTATAAACATTTTCTAAGGTAATGGTTCTGTATTACTAATGCACAGTAATAAAATGAGTAATAATGATAATTATGAATGGCTACAATAATAATTTTGAGTTAATTTAGTTTAAATTTTTTAAAAAAATAATAAAATTAATTTGTATTTTATTTTTATTATAATTATAGTTTTTTTAAAGATATATATATTTTGAAAATATTTACACAATAATTTACTATATTTTTACTGGTATTTGCAAGTACTTGCACTTGGATTTGAACCATGTACTAGGACAGTAGATATGGAGTAGTATATATTATATATATATATATATATATATATATATATATATATATATATATATATATATATATATATATATATATATATATATATATATATATATATATATATATATATATATATATATATATATATATATATATATATCCGTTGGTGAGCAAAGGCCAGAACCCTATCAGTCTCCACCAGAGTTGTGGAATGTGAGAATTCTGGTCAATTAAAGGCCGACATGCCCTGATACATAGTGTTTGAAGGTATACAAATCTAAGGAAGTTGGGAAAATGCATAAGCGGAGTGGTATTTCAGACTTTACTAGTAGAGTACTTGTAAGATTGAGGATAGTGGTTAAGTCTGGGGTTAGAAGTTGGACAGAGAAAGGATGAGACTGTGTAGAAATGCGTGTAGCACGAGCCCTTCTTAGGGGAGAAGGTATTTGATGGGAGAGTTTTGAAGAGCAGTGTCTGTTGTATTAGCGATAGAATAGAGAGTAATGTAAGAAATCGACGGGCTGAAAGAGACTGCAGAGAATTAGTGAGAGCGAAAGAGTTTATATATATGATGTGAAACCACCCCAGGTGTGTGTGGCGTACTCCTTACAAGGGCGAATAACAACCTATAAAGAGCAAGCAACTGGGGTGGCGTGAAAAAATTCCGAACTTTGACAGAAAAGTTCCAATAAATATGATACTTTACACCCCTAGAGAAATAGTACTACAACTCAGAAAACTTCTTGTTTCGAGTTACATTCACAGATATGAAAGAAATCTTATGTATAGTAAAATAATATCTATTGTATAATCTTTTTTCTAAAGGGTAGAAATTTATTTTCCTTTTCTTTTTGGACGTTTCTCTCAGGTTTTTCTTAGAAATAAGGAAATAGATATAGTTTATATTGAGTGATTTTAACATAGCCTAAATTGATTGAGATATTTTAACTGGTAATCGTCGTGACAGGAAGTTATTCATTTATAGTGTATTAATATTTTTTTTTTTCAACTCCGATAGTTACTGAAATCACATGGTCTTACACTTTTGTTAGATTTAGTAAACTTTATGATTAAACTTTGGTTCATGATGTTAAAATTGAACAAAGCTTAGGATATATATTGACTGTAACATAATTTGATTCATATATATATATATATATATATATATATATATATATATATATATATATATATATATATATATATATATATATATATATATATATATATATATATATATATATATATATATATATATATATATATATATATATATATATTTATTTATTTCTTTAGAAACAACAACTTCACGTGTTTGCTTCATGTCTCATCAAACAAAGCAATACACTCGTCATCATTTCACTCCAAAATATTTGGAACACTTAACCTGATAAAGGCTTTTGATACTTGGTATGATTTGGAGAAGTTAAAAAATGAATGGGATCCACATTTTAATTTGTCTTCCTTTAAACAAGGCGCTACTAAAGTAATAAAAAATTTTTGGATATCAATTGAACGTTGAAATATTAATTTGATATTTATTGTCCTTACACTTAAAAGAGGTGATTTTATACTGCCATTAAACACACATAATAGACTATTTGCGAGTATGTCGTATTGTAGCTTTCATGATTATGTAAATTTTTAGTTGCCATTATGATACACTGACTGGTAAAAGCATTTATTTGGCAGTACATGAAGTATTATTCTTTCCTAATGTACTTTGCAATTATAAAGAAAAATATGTGTGATGCAGGCTTTGTTTACGATTGTTGAACTTGTTAAAGAACATCGATGGGTGGATCTACGAGGTTTGATTTCAAGACCATTTTTTGAAAGACTTCAACAAGACACAGAAACGTTGGAAAAGGCAAGTTTGACTTCTTGTGCCTTCACAATATTCATGGAGAATTTTATATAATTAAATAGGTTATATATAAAGACTTTAGGAAATGGAAACAATTTATTATTTTATTTTTTTATTTTTTTGTAATTTAATTTTGTTGTTGTTTGCGAAAATTTAATTATGATTTTTTCTCCAATAGATATACCACACTAAGTTAGAGGAGGATTTGGTGACCACCGAAATCACAAAGGTTTCTCTGCAGGAAATTGTAGGTAATTTACTTCAGTAATCTATGATATATTTTAAAAATACTTCTAAAATTTATTACAGTTACGGGAGAATATTTATAATTATTACGTAAAATTGGTGATCATGCCCTTCCTTGTATTTTAAAAGGGTCTCAATTTTTTCTCAAACTGTCATAGTAGACAACAAAATTGACACGTGCTTGAAAGCGCAAGTTTGATTATATGGATAGATCCTATAAACTTCATTTAAAAGGAAAAAAACCTGTACCTAATTCATGTGACATAAGCCTGGAATATAAATAATTTTAGATAACGATTATAATTCTTTAATAATTCAAAAAATAATTCCGATTTCAGAAAGGGATTAATAAAAGAAAAGATAATAATGTTATTAATAAAAATAAAATGTAATCACAGACCTGTTTAAATAATAATGTTTTGGTAGGATACATTATTTTACATACTATAACGTCGAAGCTGCTATATAGTTTCCTCTCAATTTAAAAGCATTAGAATATAGCTTAAAAACTTAAATGCTAAAGAATCTAGCCACATAAAACTGATCTAACAACCCCAACTGTTTAATGAAATTTACCACCAACTTTCTAGACAGGAGATACTGTGATATAGAAGTTACATTTAGTGTGAAGGAGAGAAAGAATGAGAAAGTTTACATCCGCTACATAACCAAGTGAGCAAATTGAAATTTATTTATTTTTTTTTTTTTACTTATGTTGACCGTTATTTTAAGAATTTTGAATATTTATTTTATACTATTTATTTTAAAGATTTCACCGTGAATATACAGAAGGCAAATTACCTGAATGGACTGTCTCAAAAATAATTATACTATAGGAAAATACAAAGATACTCTAAATATATAATATATATGGGAATGAACAGAGAATTATTTTTTTATTTTATATTTTTAATCTTTTAACGTTCATAGGTATCTAAAATTTATATTTTATAACAACAACAAAAATAAAAATTATATTGAAAATCTTTTTCATTCTAGAAGACCACCACAGATTTATTCTTCACTTTAATCGGACATATTTAAGTCATAGTCCTTAAAAGGCAGTTCTGAGTCAAAGTCCTGTAAAATAAAGATGACTGCATTAATAACATTACTAATTACTTAATGAAGAATATAGAAAAAAAGAATTTCAGACAAGACTTTGATAGTTTCAATAAAAAATTTTTGTCGCATCAACGTTAACATTTGTTACGATGGGAGAAAATCTTGGAACTAATGAGAATACCAAAAATCAATAATGTATACTTTTTACTTGTTTATACTAGCTATTATTCACAAAGACTGGTCCGATTTTATTATATTTACACATGTACATACAAACTAATTTAATCTAGTCATATCAATCCAGCAATTATAATTTTCTTTACTGTCAAAAAAATCATAAAAAGAAAGTTTTCCAATATCACCTCTGGTGGATAAAGTCAAGAGTTCTGAATTCTACCACAGTTTGGGGAAAAATCTCAGAACATGAGCGACATTATAGGCCGACGTGAACCGATAAACGGCGTTGAGTGAGTATTCTAGAATTTTCCAGTGGTGTAATGTATAGATAGAGAATAATGGTAAGTCTGGGGTCAGAGAGTTGGATAAAGAAGGGATGAAATTGTGTAGAAAAACGTGTTGCAAGAATCGTTCTCGATGGAAAGTTCATAACTGAGTCCGTTGTAATAGGGATTTTATAAAAAATTATTTGCAATATTTGATGGAGAAAAAGAGTTGATAAAACGAAAACCATAGACTCTACCTTTTCAAGGATGGCTGTGGAAGTAGAACCATCTCGGATTTCGCATAATCCTTACAGTGGCGAATGACACCAATATAGAGAGCAAGCAACTATGGTGGCATGAAGAAATTTTAAAGGCACCTCAAAACACCTAAATTCGAAGCTTGTTTAGAAAGAAAATGAGATTCTTTCCTAAAATGGTCACGAGAAAGACAGACGAGGGTTTGAGTTGTGGGTTTTCGAAGATGTTACAGTTGTATGGAAGTCTATTTGAGATGAAGAAACAGATTTTGGGGCATTGGAGACGACAAACGTTTTCTTTACCCTAATTAGAAATTCGAGAGATATTAGAAGTTGGTTCAAGCCACCCTCCAAATATTTTTCAATTGCCATTGAATTTTTTTTTTTTTTTTTTTTCACATCACCACCACTCACGGGAAAAGTCCTATTCAAGGAATGGGACGTCCTTTAAATTGAAAGGATTAATGGAGTCGTCGTCGGCATAATAGTGAACAGAACCTAAGCCATAAGGTAGGAAATTCGGAAGACTAAATCAGAGATAAAGAAACAAACAACAACATTGTGCACAAATTCAACAACGGTCTTCAACTGAAAATTGAAGATAGAGATGGAGAAGAGTTTGCCGTCAGAACGCTCAAGAACTCGAATTTTGGTCAAGAACAAGAGAGTTGGTGTTCAACAAAGGGAAAAGTAGAATAAATATTGTGAATGTTGAAAAAAAATGAAAAGATAGTGCACAGAACAAGTTGGAAGCAGTCTTTGACAGCAACCCCATAACCGGAGGCCACCTACTCCAAATATGATGATTCCGTGAGGGGCACTATTGGATGCGGCCCCTCCAAGCACCTTCCACGGCGTGTTTGTTTTAATCATTTTTTTGTGTTTTTTAGAAGGTAACGAGTATGTGCTTGTAAGTTTGAAGGATACATGTGAATGAGGGGATGACGATGGGATTGTAATGCACTCCAATTTAAGATCGAGAGTACATCTCCGAGATGAAACGTGAAAAGGAGGAACCAAAGGGCAAATGAGTACGAAGGAATGCAACAGCCAAATTTAACATTTATTGGTTATTATCAATGAGGGATACTTGCATCGTTTCGGACTGCGCTAAGCCATTTCTCTTTATTGTTTTTCACTTTTTTTTATTATGTCCATGAAGAAATTTGATTATTTATTTCTGATCCAATTCCAAACAACAGCTTAAACATCGATTATCAGGATGAAGATTTTCTTTAGTTAGCCTGTTATTTTCAGTCATAATGGTGAACCCAAAATTCTCTCTCCCATAGTAATGATTATGAGGAAATTATAAACCTTGCAACTTTATTGGCAGAGGATTTGTTGACAAATATTTTTCCGATATTTCTTCATGACATACGTTAGTTAACGCGGGACCCATCTGGCACATTTTTTCTGAGGGTTGGATTCGATGTGCTGCGCTCTTAACTAAAATTAGTGTAGTGTCTCTTTGCCCGATTCTTCGATTTTTCTTTGATTTATGTACATAAACTCAGTCTTTTTGATCTTGTCTCACAAAACACTTATTTTTTCCTCTAATGCAGCTAAAAATACGTTGAACTCCAATAGCGGACATTTCTAACGTCCATACAATCACTGCTATAAACTTTTCATGCATCTGAATTTCGATCTACTCACAACCCTTTAAAGGCAAAAATTATACCACTGTTCGCAGTTTTATACGTAACTGTTATATAGTAATCGTATTCAACGAGATCTTTTCCTCCATACCATCACACAGTGAAGCAAGACCAAATACGTTTCGACAAGAACTATATAAATTACTGGATGTGATGTTAAACCTGTTTCTACCTATCTTATTAAGAGATCATGTTCTTTTCGAGATCTTATTTATCCATCAGTCATATATATATATATATATATATATATATATATATATATATATATATATATATATATATATATATATATATATATATATATATATATATATATATATATATATATATATATTACCTGATTTAGCTTCTTAAACTCAGCAAGTTGCATCAAGATATATTCCAATATGTGTCTTGCATCTCTTGAAGTAATTGGTAAATTGGGAATGACTCCCAAAATTTCACCGCACTCTCTTATATAATACTCAAGATCATCATCTTTACATTTATTTGTAACCTGTAAACGAAAATGGCAAAGAGTTAGCAATTTTGTCACCATGAAAATGGTTTGTATATAAAAAAAACAAAAATAAAAAAAAAAAACTTTAAACTAAAATCTGTAAAATGGAATTTCAAATTTTAGTTATATATTAAAATGTTTACAGTTTTATAATTTGAAGAATAATTGTTCTTGATTTGAAATATACTCCAAAGCTTTAAAGTTCAAAATATCAATAAAGACCCCACCTATAAAGAAACAAAACAAAAACCTAATAGTTATAATTTGCTTTATTTTTGTAGATTTAATTAAAGAACAAATTCAATTAAAAATAGAATCTAATACACGTAAACTTTATTATACAGTATATGTGTTGAAACTTATCATTGCACCTGGCGCTGTAAAGATGAGAACGATCTAAGTATTGAATGTATTACAAAATTACATTGACATAAACTCTTACATCATGTAAATGAATCAATATTTCTGAAAGCTTCTATTCTCTTTTGATACTGCAATAAAATTTCTTCTTGATATAAGACAACTAAAAAGTAGCCAAATTAAAATTTAATTCCTACTTTACTTCACTAAGTCTTCGTATACTCTGATGAATTTCAGTTCTCAGTTTATTCCATATAAAAAATTATTAGAAGACCATCTAAACTAACCCTGAACTTGACGACAGAAATGAATTGACAAAAAATAAATAAATAACAAAAAAAAAAAAATAAAAAATAAATGGAACTTTATCATTAATCACTTTTATAAGCTTCTACCAACTGGAAAGATTTATGTTTTGATTAATATCTTGTAAAATAAATAACTAGGGAAAGTGCTCAAGTCTCCCAGCTATAAAGTAAATTATATAAATAATAAGTATATATGTTTATAAATAAATTCAATTTATTTAGCATTTAAAAAAATTCTGGGTGGAGCCGGAGGAGGGTGAAATAATTTTTATACTATAATATAAAAGGGTTCAGAGTAGTAATGGCATAATTTTAATATGATAGAACCAAACACGGGCAATAAAATGGTGCAAAAGACAGAAATGGAGCTGGAAAAAAAAAATAATCCTGTCTTCAGAGCCCTGATTTAAAGTTAATCATAAAAAAGAGAGTAATCATGAAGTTTATGTAAATAGTTTAATATGCGATATGGTTGCTAAAATGTTCTATCTTTTTTCACAAAGGGTATTTTCAACATGATTGAAATAAATGTTTGAGTGATATCCTAAAAAGTTAAATTTTTTTTTTTTTTGTATGTCAGTATAAGCTGATGGCCACTGAACTTAAATGCATTTTTAAAGATCAAATAAGCTATAAAGATTATGATTTGGTAATTAATACGGGTTAAACTATATCAAGTCTTTTATTTTATAGATGTGTGTGTGTCTGTGTGTAGTTGAAAAGCGAAACAAAATACATACCTGAGCGAGTCTTGATTTTTCTGAGCTGAAAGCTTCATCCAAATCGTACAATTCAAGAGGAGGGTGAGGGAGTTCTCTAAATGAAGGTGGAAACACCTTAAAAATTAAAAACAATAACAACAATCAATCAATACGATGCTTATACATGAAATTATATTTTAAGACGAAAGATTAAATAAACTTACAGCCGGTTGTAATGAAGGTAATGGTGCTTCAAACTGTGGAGTTATAAGTCGTAGAGGTTCGTGCTTGACATTTAACTTAGAATAAGCATCAATCGCAGCTGGAACCAAGTGCATGTCTATTGCAGCCAACTGAAAAATAGAGGAATTTGATCAAACTTTTTAAAGAGGTCTAAGACTTGTATTTTTTACCTGACGTTAAATTATGGCAGATTATAATGGTACATATGAAAAAAATCGTCACAGTGGAAAAACATGATGTTACATATTAGTTTTTTTTTTTATATATATAAGGAAGCCATTTTAACGTTTGACTCTCTTAAGTTATTTTAATGCACATATATTTTTAAAAGGTTTATAGGATTTGAAAGACTGTTCTCCATTTCTATAATATCATTATAAAACTATTTCATTTTAGCTATCAGCTGACATCAAAATCAAAGAATTCAAACTAATGGACTTGTTTTTCATCTTGAGAATTCAAACCAATGGACTTATTTTTCCTCTTGTGGTCTTCATATATTTTACTGCAAGATATATTAATTGTTTCTGTTCGTGCAATTTTTTGATGTCTTAATTCCTGCAAGTGTTTAATATTGGGTATCCTATTCAGTTCATGATAGCGCAGTGGTCAGAAGCTATGTTATGGCTTTCGTACACTTCAGAGTTCGTGATTTTCCCCTTTAATCCTGTGTATATGATGTGGTATACGACCGAGGATGGTTAAGTACATCAACGCCAACAGTCTTAACTTAGTCAAGAAAGACATATACTTAATTTGTCCCGACTATAGAACGTATTGAAGTGTGGAGTTAACCTACGAGTTAAGGGACATGTTAGGTGGCAACAAAGTTCGAGTCTAATGCTATCCTTTAAATAACAATTTAGTCAAACATGCTTAAAATATATAAAATTCTAGAAGATTGATAGAAGTTAAAATTTCAATATTATTATTGTTTTAAATAGAATTAGTTATTAAATAAAACAATAAGTTAAGTCAAAGTTTAGAATCTTGAATTTAATTGTTTAATCTGTATTTTTAAAAAAATAAAAGTAACAATATAATCTACAAAACAAAAATAATATTACTTATGAATAAACAGCTTTTCGAATATTTAAGGCAGAAGAGTAACCATTCTTATCCATCTACAATCAACCTAAGTTTTCACCTGTATTAGCTCTTTAAGTATTTGATCTAATCATAAATTCATATATTGTAACAGATGAATTTGTTCCCTTTTTTTTATACACGATCATCAGAATAGGCTATTAATTATCATTCTGCTCAATTACATATTTCCTATTATAAAAAATTTCTTTTAATATGTTTGCCCTTATGGATATGAGAGTTTTACATAATAGAAATTAACATACAGAAAGCTTTTCATAGGTAAGCCCCCTGTTACCATTAATTGTGAGTTGTAACTCTCGCTTTCCTTATTCATCTTTTAATTCTATATCATATGATTTCGCCAGTTGTCGTTGGGACAGCCTCATTTTTTTCTTGTCAATAGTGATATTTTTCCCACTCATTCTGAACTTTTCAACAACCTTCTCAGTTCCAAAAAAACGCAACCTAATTATACTCCGATGAATCGACTCGCCATTATTGTACTCATTTCAACGTTTGGAAGCAAATCAACTTTGTGAAATCAACTTATTAAAAGTCGTCCCAATTTTACTTTCTCTTCTTCACAATACAAATAGTCTTCTTAGGTAATAACATAAAAAATCCCATGAGACCTTTTCGTGGTTACCTCTAAACAAGGGTCTCCTTAATATTAATATTATTCTCACATCTGAGTGGATCTACTTTTATCTTTCTTCTGTCTTCTGTATAGAGTTCAGTGAAAGACTAAGTATAAAACTACGCTCCAATACACTCATTATTTTTCTTCTCAAAGATTATGGCTGGCTCTGAGTGATTAATGTGCCTACATAAAAAAAATATGTTCAAAACAAATGAAATAAATATGAAATAAATACAAATTATGAATCAGTCCTATGCTTAATCTTTTACCTTTGAATGAAAAAGTTGTGTGTAATCATTTGGAACTTCATCAGACTCGAGCAAACAAACACGCAAATTTTCGGAAAGGTACGCAAAATTTGGAGTCAAGTTGTAATCTGAAATCTAAAAAGAAATCAAAACATAGAAAGCTCAAGGTATTTCTTCATTCTTTTCCTTCATTTATACTTGAATTTAAAGGCTTGCAAATAGTATTAAATACTTTTCATAATTACAAAATTTACTTGAAGGTGAAAGGCATGAAACTGATAGAACAAAGTTTAAAACTTGTTGGATAAATCTAATTTTGCCAATGATATACATAGAGGGAAGAAACTGAGACATTATTTATCTTCTCCAAAAGGTAAAAAAGTTTACAAATAGAAATATATATATATATATATATATATATATATATATTATATATATATATATATATATATATATATATATATATATATATATATATATATATATATATATATATATATATATATATATATATATATATATATATATATATATAAAAAAATAAACTGCTACAGGACAATAGGTGAAATGCATACTTCTGAAAAATCACAAAAATATTAATTACCTTTCAAAAAAAAGGTTCTTTTAAGGTTCACAATTTTAATTTTAAAATTTTGCTGAAATAAAAAGTGAATGTTTTATTTTGATTAGCAAATGAATATTCTAAAAAGAACTAACCTCTGGGTCTTCGGCGTCAATCTGATTAAGTTTAAAATCTGGAGCTGTGAGAAAATTAAAAATCACATCTTTAATTTTCGAGTTTTCTTCCTTATCAATATACTGATCGCTCAAAACATGTCCTGATCCTAATGCAACAACACGACCCTTTTTTGCTGGATGCTCGTAAAATGCACAAACCTATCAAAATTTCAAATAATTAAAATTTTACACACAAAATTTCTTCTTCAATTGTTAGATAACAAAAAATTAAAACTTAGTTATATTACCTGTGAACAATTTAATAACAATCTCCACTATTATGTTTTTCAATAAATTAAGTGATATTACCTTTCACTTAATATCTTATAAAATTTATCCCTAAAAATCTATTACTCTAATACTATGACAGGTACAAAAGGTCCTAGGTAAGGTATAAAGCTTCAAAATCTAAGAATTTTGAGGAAATAGTTGAAATTGTCAGAATCGGATTGCACATAAAAGGACTGAACTAACCACTAGTATTTTCCATTCAAATATGCAAGATAAAACTGATCAACCTTTTGCTTATTATTTCATCATAATTTTTTTCCTCCTTTTTTTAATAAAAGAAAAGAATTTCAAGAGTTACAGTAATTTTTTATATACAGCAACAGTCGAACTATTATACTTTATTATTATTATTATTATTATTATTATTATTATTATTATTTTTATTACTACTACTTACGGGGCGATTAAGGGGAAAAGAAACGCTTCCAGTGGACAAAACTGCTATAGCTGGTTTTGCAACATTTATCGTTGACCCAAACGGATATACAAACGACAGTCTTAAAGAAAAAATACAAAAAATAAAATATAAACATTTTTAATCTTCACTCATAGGATAAAATTAATAATAAAAAAATGAAGTTACCTCATTCTCAACATATTTCAAATTTCATGTAACTATTGAGTAGCCTGGATTCTATATCATATACTGTAACTGACTAACTCTTATCTACTTTATTTACGAAGTAGTTATTAAAAATTAAGGAAAAAATTAAGTAAAAGTTTCCAGGAAATAAAGAAGGTTAATATAAAATGAAAAAAATAAAACATTTACAAAGTTAAAGACTTTTTCACCGACAAAGAAAAAGTCACAATACCAAGTAACGTTAACCCTGCCAAAATAATTTACAAACTTCATAGACTTAGGGAAAGACTTTTCTCTGAGAAAATGGCAAAAAGTGATGGAAATTAACGGCGACGAAGAAAATTGAACTTACAGTAAATATCACTAACCTTCCTACAGGAGCTTCCTCCTTAAAAAGTAACCCAGGAATGTTTTTTCCTGCCGACTCCAAAAGGGCGCGATTAAGAACTCCATTAGTAATAAGGCACTCCTTCGGGTGAAAATACTTGTAGTAGCAAGTACGAATAACAGCGTCTGTAAATGCAGTGAGTACAATTGTTTTATTGGTTTTTACCCATATTTATTTACATATTGGGTAAAATACTCAAGTTTAAACGAGATTTTGAAGATTGGAGATAAGACAAAAGAATAGTTAAAAATAAAAATTCTCTATACAGAAATTAGTGTATAATAGAACTAATTATACACAATAAAAATAATAAAATAATAATAATAATAATAATAATAATAATAATCTGAAGAGTAAAGCCCCTGTGAAGCGACCTATGGCGTGTTATAAACATATAAATAAAAGCAACTGAAAATACATTCAATCTTTATTGAACAAAAATTATCATAACAGTTCAAAGTCGAGTGATCGATAACTAAGTGTACGAACTTAATTGGTAAGCCTCTGGTCTTTGCCCACCAGAAGAGATAAAAAAAAAAAAAAAAAAAAAAAAAAAAAAAAAAAAAAAAAAACTAATATAAAGTGTGGTATAGTGTAAGGTACTAAAAATTTCTGCTACTTCTTCTACTGGTGCTTTGTGCAAGCCTAAATAAATTAAATAAAACATCTGCAAAAAATGGAGTTGGTGAGAAAATAAATAAAAAATTGATAAATAAAAAAAATTTCAAATCACAAGCGTGCTTAATTTTGAATTTGATTACTTCTAATCTTTATTTTCTGCTTTCAAAATTTACCATTATTAAAAGCAATGCCAAATTCTTCCAACAAGAAATTAATATTTGTCTGAGCCTTTTTTTCGCCCCCTTCTTCCATCATGACAAACAAACTCCCTCCTTCTTCCACATGACGACGTATGTGAGAAAACTGACTCTGAGTGAATTTGTTTCTAGGACATCCAAGCACTAGGACTCCCACATTTATTAGAGATTCTTTTGATAAATCATCTTTTAAACTACACGAACAATTATTATTATTATTATTATATTTATTATCATTATTAAATTAATAATGAAATGATATTGAAGGAATTTTTTTTACATAATATCAGGAATAAGATGATGATATGAAACATCCAATTTGTATTTGCCATATTAGTGCTTCAGTAATTTAAAGTACAAATGTTAAATTTCTCTAAAATATTTTAGAATTTAAAAATTTTATTAGAAATTAATAATAATAATAATAATAATAATAATAATAATAATAAAATAAATAAATAATAAAAAATAAATAAATAAATAAAAGCAACTGAAAGTATATTAAAAAAATTACAAAAGATCTACTAAGACTCTCCTTACATAGTAAAACCAAAATTGCGGTGGCTTCTTCATTTTGTTGTATGAAGTACACATTAATTTAATCCTTATTTTATAACAATAGATAAATCAAAATACTTTTTCTACATTATTCATTTATTTTCATACAATTATCATTGGTAGTATATTAACTGATTGATAATATATAAAGTCGAAACTATATTCCATTCTCTACTGTACTATTTTCAATGTTATCTGTTTTATTTTATATTTTATGGATATATATTCAATAATTTTGGTAATACAATTTTTAATATGGATTCTAAATCTCCACGGTTTTATAAAGTATGTCAAATTGGTAAAATAAATATTAAGTTTTGGCTTAATTATGAAGTTGTATTCTCATGGTTTGTATCAGTTTTATTTTAGTTAGTTAAACAAATATCTAAAAAAAAAAAAAAAAAATGCAAAAAAGCTTATGAGAGAAATCCCCCTGAATTTGATCAGAGTCAAGTAGTAAAACAATGAGTCTTCTTGAAATAACCAAACTAGTATACTGGTTCATAAAACAAAGCTGAAGAGCTGGTAATTTTTCTGATTTCAACTTCAGCTCAATCATTTGAAAACTGACCTACTCAAATTCAGGCTTCACTCTTTGTTTATTTTCGTTTAAAATTACAAATATGAAAAATATTTTATACTAAAAATTTTTTTTGCTCCAGCTCCACCCTAATGATTTTATTTATTTATTTATTTATTATTATTTTTTTTTTTTTTTGCTTTGACTCTCGGTCTTCGTTGCAAGAATTGTCAAAAACCAGGAGTAGAGCTGAAGTTTAGTATGTGTACCATGTGCCATGACATTAAAGGTATAGTGACTTTCTCATGTGCTTGAGGGCGCCGGTTTGATCCCGATTGCGGAATCTAGGTATAATCTTCCTAGAAAAGTTTTTCTCTTAGAATAGAGCAGTGTGTGCGAGATGTAAACTTTTATATTTACAAAAAAAAAAATTTACCTTTTATCAAAAATAATTAAATTGAGAAAGATCAATGATAATCCATACTTAAGAACCAACGTAAAATACCATAATAATATGTTGCAATTAAAGTTACTTTTAAATGTAATACATTTAAAGCTTTGTTTTGTCAAACTTAAGTTAATTAAAGAGTGTAATGAGAATGAACTTCTTCAATAAACATAATGTAGTTCATTGTCAATTGTAAAAGATTTTGAAGGAGACAGCTGATCATGAGTTTACAACCCTCAGATACGAATATGGTTTCTCTTTTTTTTAACTAAAACTATCGTTTTTGCCATGAAATTTCCAAAATCTTTAAAAAAAATAAATAATACAAAAAAAAAAAAAAGCTAATCACAATTTTCTTTTAAAATGGGAGGGATCTATTTTATTAAATCATTTATCAGTCTCAAATCTCTTTTTCAATAAAGAAAACTAAACACTCCATCTTGTCAAACATTCTTTCTTAATAAGAAGTAAATATTTTTAAACATCAAGTTTTCATATCCATCAAAAAAAAATTCCACAAAATAAAAAAAATAATAAACTTACGTTGATACTTTCCACTGAGTTTTTAATTTTCGATGAAGAGATTTTAAACTTTCACTAAGACGAAACAATTCACCTTTTGATTCATTAAAAACTATGCAACTATTGCGATCTTTAGCAGCATCTGATGGAGCAGTCTGAAGTTATATATATATATATATATATATATATATATATATATATATATATATATATATATATATATATATATATATATATATATATATATATATATATATATATATATATATATATATATATAAAGTTGAGATAGCTTCGTTCCTTGTTAACTTCAATCTAATCAGAAAGGTTAAAGTCAACACCAAAGGTTTCCACATATCATTTATTATAGTGTGAACGTTTCAAACCTTAACGCAGTCCGTCTTCAGCACAATCTAAGTTTTAAAAATTTCTAATTTAAAATATAAACTAAATATAAATTCATTAACTATACATAAAATACTTAAATAATAATAATTGTAATAGATTAATAAAAATATAGGAATAATATTGATATTAAAATAACATAATAAAATAACATAACATAATATTGATATTAAAATAACATAATAACATAACATAATATTGATATTAAAATAACAAACAAAAACCAAGACAAAAGTGGAAATTTTATAAAGACTTGACTATTTTGGGAAAAAGGACTTCATCATTGTATGAAAAGAACAGTAGAAGAAGCTTGATCATTTAAGGATAGTGAATGAGTTTTTATATATAAAGTCTCCAAAATCCTTCAACCAAGAAAAGAAGACGAATGTTGGAGCATAGAGAAAATTTAATCTTAACTTAATAAAAATATTCTTACTGTACTTGAAACTATATTCCCCCAGTGCCAGTTTATTCTTATAAATTGAGAAAACTCCCTCTCAATTCACACTTTCTTTAGACACAAGGAATCTATCCCACTGCTTCTAAGATCCTCATTAATTTACTTATTTAAGTGTGCCAGCTGTAATGCAGCATATGTAGGCCAAACTGGTCTACAATTAAAATTGAGAATTGATAAGCATAGAGGAGTTTCCTTCAGAACTAACCTTCTTCTTTCTTCTCCTGAACACTCTACCATAAGAGACCATGGAGATACCCACCCTTTTTCTTCTTGCAATTTCTCTATACTCTCTCTCTCTCTCTCAATACTATATATATATATATATATATATATATATATATATATATATATATATATATATATATATATATATATATATATATATATATATATATATATATATATATATATAAATATAAAACTTACAAAAAATGGAAAAATTTCTAAAGAAAAAAAAAAAATCAATTTAATAAATTAATAAAATAAAAAATAAATTTTCACATTAATCATAACCTGAAAGGAAAAAGAATTTTTTTTTTTAAGTACAGGACTTTTTTATGCTGCATATTTATCCTTATTTAAAAAAGTTTCAACTGCTATAAACAGAAAGTTGAATTATTCTAATATTAAAATATTGAAATGCATATTAGTCTATATATATAGATAATATATATATATATATATATATATATATATATATATATATATATATATATATATATATATATATATATATATATATATATATATATATTGTAATAAGTATTCATTATACTTTAATGCACAAATTGTGAAACCATCATAATGAGAGTCATCTGTAACACAAAAATTATACCTGCAAGCTTGCAAAATATAAAATTTATTCTAAAAATAACAATTGTATTATTTTTTGATATGGCATTGAAACCTAATCAAAGATTACATAAATTGTATTTATAAATTATGAGGATAATAGCAAAATCTATTTGTGATTATTACTTCTTCAAGAAGTATTTTCAACCTGCTTATACAAGGTTAGGCATATGGACAATGTAAGTAAAAATTATATGTTAAAGAAAAGTATCATACTGATGATCATGCACTGACAGTCTTACACTTTTACATAGGAACATAGGAAAATAGAGATAGTTAGAAGCCACAAGGGCCTATCGAGACTGTCCCAGTCAAAACAAATAATAATAATAACAATAACAATACTAATACATGCACAAAACTTTAAGTCCCAGATAACTTCTACTTCCAGAGGTACCACACGAGTTTCTGCCTCAAAGAAAACAATCATTTTGACATTTTTTTTTTTTTTTTACACTAAAAATTACTCCCACTGATACTACAAAGCATTGAATATGAAAATATTCCAAGCTTATACTGTGGTGAAGCTCTAAATGTTCGTCGTATATCTATTCAGAATTTTAATTAATTAATCATTTCATTTATTTTCTTTTATCTTGAACACGAATATTGCGCAAAAAAACAGAGTTTATATTCCGGAATTAATTTAATCGAAAGTTCATTTAATTAAAAAGTATTTTACAGAGTGTCAATACCTTTTGTTATCTCACCGTTGCTTAGCAACGTCAGTCAAAACACAGAGTAAGTATATACAGTTGATCCATCGAATACAAAAAATAGTTACGCAGTGACTTCTTGCTAAGGAAAATTCTCTCTACAAAATAATGCAAACCGCAATTTGTTATAATCCACCATTTCATTCCTCGTAGTCCGCAAAATACAAAAGAAATATATAAATATACAAAAGAAACTATTATATACAGTGAAATAGTATAAAAAATTGTGAAAGCATATGCAGAATTTTTATTTTAGAAGTAATTTAAGTAGAAGAATTGTTGAAAAGATGAATTAAAAAAGACAAAGAAAGGAAATTATCTCGACTGTCTTCGAATTTTTTGAACTCAAAGAGTTGTTATTTTTGAGGCAAAACTTTATCATATTTTTAAAATACTTATTTCTACAAGATATTTTCAAGAAGTTGTGATATAGATATATATATATATATATATATATATATATATATATATATATATATATATATATATATATATATATATATATATATATATATATATATATATATATATATATATATATATATATATATATATATATATATATATATATATATATATATATATATATAATATTACGGCTTTTATGTTTAGGAAATCTTATTTTTATGAGGAATAAAAGAACCAGAGCTCTATAGAACATTTAATTAGGTCAACGTTTAGAGAATAAACTTCTTATCTTCAAGAACTATTAAGGAGATGTTAAAATTACTTTTAAAATCTGACGGAATAAAATAAATAATAAAATAATGTACAATATATGAATTTTTTTGTGAAAAACACTTAAAAAATACTTTTTAAAACGCTGCTAAAAAATGGGCAATAATGGTGGAAATAAATTATTTTTTGAAATGTAAAAAAGTATCTAACCTTAAAAATGTCAGACATGTTTTTTTTTAAAAAATAATTTCTTATATTGTACATTATATTATTATCTATTTTATTCCGTCTGATTTTAAAGGTAATTTTAAAATCGCTTTAATAGATCCTGAAGATGAGAAGCTTATTCTCGAAACATTGACATAAAAAAATGTTCTATAGAGAGAGCTCTTCTATTCCTCATATATATATATATATATATATATATATATATATATATATATATATATATATATATATATATATATATATATATATATATATATATATATATATATATATATATATATATATATTATTTTTCTTCTTCCCACGTACGGTTGCAAAAATTTGAAAACTTTCTGCACTCGACACCACCCTGCATCATGCGGGATATGGTGCATATATATATATATATATATATATATATATATATATATATATATATATATATATATATATATATATATATATATATATATATATATATATATATATATATATATATATATATATATATATATATATATATGAGGCAGTAAGTCTTTCAGTGTTTGACAACTGTCAGTGATGTGCGTTGGACGAAATTCTCTAATACAATGCTGACTTGGACCTGGTTGTTGCCTTATTTCTTTAGTTGTTTTGATAGCAACCTTTTTGTTTTCTTCATTATCGTCTGCTAACATTGTCAGTAGCACATTTTCTTGGTGAGCCCAATAAACGTTTCTTTTGATGACAGGCAATGTTATACTGGCAGCGTCTGGTGACAGTTGTCTTTGGATTTTGATCTGTTGCAACAAATGCTTTGGACCATCAATGCATCTGGGTCTGTATTTTATTCGACACCACGTTGGTGCATAGCAAACCACTACAAACTTTTCCAATGACTGTAATTCTGCAGTATGTTGTAATGTTGCTATGTAGAGTCGACAAGTTCTACTGGCAGTAGTAACCCACCTTGCCAATAACATAATCCCAGGTTTTTTCATGCATTAGATCCTCAGTAACAAGTAACAACACCAGTTCTTATAGCTGTTACAATTCTGTAGAGGTATCCTTGATCTCTACTAACTGCGTCTATGTCAAGATCAGGAAGTGGGTCACCTTCGGAGATATTTTGGAAGACTGCAAGTGGAATGGTCTCACATGTAGTTAGAGCTTTGCCAACAGGTCCCTTCCACTGAGTGGGACTTTCACTGGGACCTATGAGCTTTTTACACAGATGGCGCAGAGAGAGTTCATTCAAATGCAGACTGCATATGAACCACTGCAGAGGTCTATCTAGCTGCTGCTCTAAGAGATGAATTGCTCCACCTTTAGGTCCAGTGTTGACAGGTGTGCTGTCAGCTCCAACTGCAATGATGCTGTCAACAATTCCCATGTCTGATAATGCTCCATGCAGCCCATCTGCAATAGCTTCACCTGTCCCTCTGTCCACAGTAATGTGTTGAAGGTAGACAGTTCCAAGTTCACCAACCACGACATAGTGATCTTTTACCTTTTTACTGCTGTATCACTTACTGCCTTTCTTTTCCTTGATCAGGGTGCTGTCTTTCCTGCCATCAAAAAACAATTGCAACTATTCCCAATTCTTCTTCCTGTGTTGTTTTCGTCAGGCCTTTTTCTTAGCTTTTCTCGTGCTCTCCAGATTTTCTTAGGATCTATAACATTGGTCTTGTCATCTGCACTGACAACACCATAGTCAACTAGTGCCGCTGTACCTATAGCTGCTGCTTCTCTGTTGAACACTCCATACCTTTCTGCCTCTAGTGTAATGGTAGGAGATTTTTGTTGTGTTCCGGCAAACATCGAGAGTAACGAAATCATCGTCAGGTATACTTTCTGTCCCCTCTTGATCAGGTAATGAAGCTGAATCTTCAATGCCAGTAGTGTCTGCAGACAGTGCACGGGGCATTCCTACTCGACTCTTCTTTTCTTCTCATCAACCATTCTTTCTTCCATACGAGACTTTCTTGCAGAACTCCTGTTCATCATTTTAGTTACAGTTTTGTCTACTCTGCCAATTTGCATTCTGCGAATCTGTTCTTTGGCCAACTAAAAAGTCTCTTTCTCGAGCTGGAATTTTCGTTTCTTTTGCACAATTACATGCAAGCAGATCCTTGCATTGACATGCAGCAATGTCAAACAATTCATTTAAACTTTCCAGAAACTGTTTGCTTTTCTCCGCACTATTACCATGTTTTGATGCTTTAGTTCCTTCTTCCATTAGTCTCATCAGCTTTGTTTTAACGTCTTTAAGTGGCTGTGGTGGGATCCCAGCTCGAATCCACAGATCAACAAGAGCCTTACTTAACTGGGAAATGACATCTTTATTGCTGGAATACTTATACTCCTTCAAAAAATGAAAATGTCTTGCAATTAAGAAACGAGTGGGAATTTCAATGATTGGCAATTCCTACAGAGGGGAACCAAACACAATATGACTTGCTGTTCTCCGTGTTATCATTTGGCTCATGCTAGTACCTGAAATGCAATATATATAT
>SEYY01011881.1:5000-12279 GCA_009176605.1 Armadillidium nasatum | reverse complement strand
AGAGAGAGCAGAAATGACATCTTTAGAAGAAATTACAGTTTTAAGCATAAATGAGTTATAGGGGGTTGAAGGAGTAGGAACAACTCCGGAATCGTCTAAGGTTGAATGAGATGCAAAAATTTGAGCGAAGAGTTCAGAGTTGTACCGTCAGAAGATATTAAAGAAGGGAAAGAGGAAGAAGCAAATTAAGAGTTGAAAAGACGAAAAGCCCTAAACTCTTCTTTTTCAAGGAGAGCTGTATGAGTGGAAACAAAAGGAGTATATTCATGTAGTGGAGTTGCCTTTTTGACATTTTGTGAAAAATGCCAGAAAGAGCGCGAGGAAGAAGAACTACAAAGATTATTGCATTTTAAACGGAGAAACGAGTTTTTAGAGTCATGAAAAATAGTTTTTGCAAGCTTCCGGAATGAAATTTAAGTTGCAAGAGTTTCTGGAGTTTGAAGACGACGGTATTCCCTGAAGGCAGCATCCCTGCGGTGGATAGCACGAGAACAAGCAGAGTTAAATCAAGATTTGTTAGGTTTAGTAGAAGGAAAAGAATATAGAAAGTACGTATCCATACTAGGGTTGGCCGAGCTCCGGAATTTTCCGCACCGCACCACGCACCACAACGCACCCACCAACATATACAATACAACATATACAGAAAAACGTCTTAAGTAAACTTTTCTCAACGGGTTAAAATATATGTACCGTGCAAATTTCATAAAAATCGGAGAAGAATTAAAAAAAAATATTTTAAGATTTAAATAAACTTAAATTTAGCGTATTAGGAACTGATTAAATCCAGATAACCAATCAAACCCATTATCCGAATTCGGAATTGTAATTTTATCCAAACCTTCAAAATTAAATCTTCAATCTTCCTAAAGTCTATATGTATATATAGAATCTGTCTTAAAGTAATGAATAAAAAAATAAAAATATTACAAAAAAATAAAAAAAAAAAAAAAAAAATAAATATATATATATATATATATATATATATATATATATATAATATATATATTATATATATATATATATATATATAATATATATATATATATATATATATATATATATATATTTATATTATATATATTCTTACGGAACAGAAGATTATCGCAGGATACAATTATTTGGTGCGGTGCGCACCAGGGCCCGCACCACGCACCGCGCACCGCACCGCACTTTCATTTTTTCTTTCGCACCGCACCGCACCGCACCGAAATAGTGCGCCACCAGCACCGCACCGCACCGCACCGCACCGCACCCGGTGCGTCGGCCAACCCTAATCCATACCAAAGAGAATCACCTCGGTTATGAGCTCTATGCAACTCCGAGGGACCCCGTCCATGGAAACAGTAATCATTTCATGGAAAATCAGAAAAGTAAAACCGCAAGTCAGACCAGTTAGTGTCACCGAAATGCCAGAAACGTCTCCTCGTCGAAGGCGGAGGCCGTTCTTGCGGAAGACTTGAAGAGACAGGACAAGATACAGAGATAAGAAGGTGATCGGATGAACCCAGAAGAGGAAGTGAAAAGAAGTTAGTGAAACAGGATAAGAAGTTAGTGAAAAATCAAGTATGTCGTGTTCATCGCTAAGGTGGTGAGTGACACGGGTAGGAAGATGTACCAACTGCTCAAGGTTATTCTGGATAGAAAATTGGTAGGCGAATTCACCAGGTAGATCATGAGAACTAGATGAAAGCCATTGGCGGTGGTGAACATTGAAATCACCTAAAATGATGATTTTGAAGAAAGGAGAAGAAGAAAGAATGTGTTCTATTTTGGAGTTAAGATAGTCGAAGAGTATTTTATAGTATGTATAGTTAGGAGATAAGTAGACAAAATAGATAAATTTAGTTGCAGAGTTGCAAGAATGCTTAAGCCACAAATTAGAGAATTCAGAAGACTCCAAATTGAAGACACGAGAACAGACAACATCGTTTCGCACATATGCGCAACATCGGCCTTAGGATGAAAATTGAGGATATAGAAAGTATGAGGAAACAGAGTAGAGAAAGAGAAAGAAAAGGATAAAGAAGAGAGGTGGTGTTCGACAAGTGGAAATTAGACTAGAATGTTGCAGAAATTAATGAAAAGAGAAGACCTTTCACCAGGTAACCGATGATGGTGTTGGTTGCACCAACCCCATCACCGGAGGCCACCAACTCCCATTGGGTGAATGGGGGAATGGGTGGATGAGGGGCATTCTTTGGATGCCGCCCCTCCAAGCATCTACGAGGCAGTTTTATGTTTCGCTATTTTGAGGTTGTTTTTCTTAAAGGTAATAAACAAGTAAGTGCTTGTAAATTTATGGCAGCATGTGGAGGGAGTGGGGAGGGGAGGGAGAAGTGGAGCATAGACACTCCAAAATGAGACGAGGGTATACTAGAGACCCTCTGAGAAGGTGAAACGAGAAAAGGAACGAACCAAAGGGCAACGGAGTGAAGCGGAATGGTCTAGCCCGCCCTATTTCCCCGCGGTTAAGCCCAGTAGGGGGTACTTTCATTGCTTCGGACGGACGCTACGTCCTGCCATATATATATATATATATATATATATATATATATATATATATATATATATATATATATATATATATATATATATATATATATATATATAATATATATATATATATAATACAATTTACAAACATTGTATATGAAAATAGTAGTGTTTCATTGTAAAAGCAAGAGAGTGTGCTTAAAATAGCAAGAATTTCGGAGAGAGAACCGCTCTCCCTGTTGTAACTGATATATGAATATAAATAAAGTTTTGACCATTAAAATGTTTTTTCCTGATAAGAAAAGAAACAGTTTTATCGAATGGTCTTTGTAACCCATGACGTCATCATAGATGTTAAATTCCACATGAGAAATCATAAATGAAACTTTATTTTTCATTTTATTCAAGGGTAAAATCTTATTTACGAAAGGAACATGAAAATAAAAAACTAAGAATGGCCCAATCTCATATCTAAAGTAAACTTCCTATTCGGGCACAATGTAAGTTTTAAAACCAGATATATCAAACTCAACAATAAATTAATTTAAACTAGAGATTTCTGAAAAGGTTTTACAGTTTATGTATTACATCTAACAATCTATACTTGTCTTAGCAGAGAATTCATGTGAAGTCACTGTTTTCTGCGTTCTCGAGGAGTTGTAGAGAACCCACCTGCTACTATATACCAATAGAAAAGAGAGAAAGTCCCATATGGTGAGACAAATATAAAAAAGTCACGAGATTTTGAGGTATAGGATATTTTATCATTTGTCCTTAGACTACCTTACTTTCTAAAAATTTATTTACGGTGGAGTTGGAGCTTCTTCAGAAATGAAAACAGTACCTGATATAATGGAGAAGGGAACCCCTTTACTGTTGATGTATCTCCATACAAGTGTGGATGAAACCCTTGTACAATTGAAGTATCTAAACACGAGGACGGATTAATCCCTAGTATAACTGAGGATCTTCCCACAAATGAGAATGAAACCGTAATACACTGCAAAAATTGTCCTAAGGAATCGTTGGGACAAGTGGCAAAAATATCACAGAAAACTTTTCAATTGAAAAAAGACATGTTAAGCATAAGAAAGTCGCTTCACCGATTTATTTTCTATTAAGAAAATAACTGAAAATTTTGTTGTGAAATTTTTGTCACTTGTCCCAAAGATTCCTTAGGACAATTTTTGCAGTGTTTTACGGTTGGGGTATCTACATGCAAAGGTTTCTGAGACTATGGTATAGTTGTAACGACTCCATACAAACGCGGATGAGACTTATATTGTTGGGGCAACTGTTTATAAAAGTAAAATACAGAACCCTGAATATAATTCTTAATTTCATTAAAACTACAGTAGCAACCCATTTTGAAAACAGGTTTCCAAATCTATTTTTTGTTTATGTTGATACTAAAGAAGTTTTTGATTTTTAGGGGGGAACTATAATGTCGGACAGGGGTATTTTTATGAAGGTGATTTGTAGCATTTAAATTTTTAAGGTTAAAATTCACAAGGGTGAGACCATCTTACTAGGAAAATCAATCCACATTAGCAAGAGCAGAATGGGAAATAAAGAGTCTAAGGGCATCTCTAAATGCAAAAGAGGATGTAGATTTGAAGTGAGAAGAACAAAGCGTTTAGTCTTCAGTACAGAAATAGATTGATTTGTAAGTAGAGAAAGTAGTTAATGAAGAGTAGGAATTATATTGAAGATAAAACAGAACTTTGAGGAACAACTCTGTTAACAAATTAAGAAAATATCCCAGTCGACAAAATGTCGATGTGGAAGGATGACTTAAATGTAAGTGAGCGAGGTAAAATAAACTTGATAAATTCCAATTCTTTATCCTGAACAGAGCGAGAACAAAAGAATAGAAATAGAACTCATCCAATCTTCAAAAACAGAACCATAATTTTTATTGACATTGACATTTCTCTGAGTGAAAGACTGAATGCAGGAAACATTCCGAGGAATGGAGTCGCGCAATTCACGTTCCAAAAGATACTTGTTTCGTAAAGAGAAGATACTGAATAAAGAAAATTGAATTAAAATTTAATTAAGAAATTGTAAAGTTTGTAACTAACGTATTTATAGTGAGAAGAACTGGTTGTGAAGCATTGTTTTTTTATTTAAAACTTCATGCCTAACTCAAGGAGGAGAACTCTCTGGAAAGTTTCCTTATAGGATCCGTAGGAGAGATCGAACCCTGTAACACCATGCGAACTTATTGTTTTACCGTTTGAGTCACAGTAGCAATAAAAAGTTTTGTAAAGAGTGTCTGTGAACTGACCAAGAAAGCAAGATGGTGAGGTATATTCAGATTGCATGAACAGATTTAGTATGAAAGGAACCCAGCTACTGTCCTCAACATTTAAATCTACCAAAATAAATAGTTTCAGCTTTTGGATAAGAAAAAGTAACAGTCACTTGAAAGGTAGCAAGATACTAAAATAGAACTACTAATATATATATATATAGTATATATATATTATATATATATATATATAATATATATATATATATATATATATATTATATATAATAATATATATATAATATAATAATATATATATATATATATATATATATACCTTTTTTTTTTTTTTTTTTACCTTCTCACCCTGACCACCCCCTGTTGAGGCGGCCACACTTCGCTAATGAAGCTTCCCGCCGCAGTCGGTCTCGTCCAGAGATCTTCCAAAGAAGTGATGCCCCAGAAGATTTTGGGGCGATAGTTGGAGGGACAGTCTAAAAGAAAGTGTTCCACGGTCTCCGGGGCCCTTTTGCATCTGGTACAAGTGGAAGATGTTGCCTGGTTTAGATTGAAATTGTGTTTGTAATCTTGTAAGTTTGGGTGGTGCCCGCATCTCAATCTTGCTAGTGAGATTTGTAAGTGTCTTGGGAGGTTGTTGGAGTTGGTGTTTAAGGATGCTGTTTGGAGGTCTGTTGATCATATATGAATGTGTTAGTTGAGTGTGTATATGTTTGGTTGTTGTGGTATTGGGGGGAGGAGGGGGTATGTGATTTAGGATCTGTTTGTAAAAGGCGCCGGTGGACGATGGAGGCTGTGTTAGTCTCTGTGGGGTAGGTTGTAGGAGAGTATTGTGACATGGGTGAGTGGGTAGACGTGTTTTTGCGTAAAATTGGGTGCCTATCATTTCGAGGTGATTCCTTATAGGTAGTATCTTGGTTTCGTTATGTAGGTGTTGTTGAGGGGTTGTGCGTGTGCCCGGTGATGGCGCGAAGGGCTTTTTATTGCGTTATTTGGAGAACAAAGTTATAGTATTTTGCAGGAGAGCAGGTGCAGTCTGGGGAGGATGGTAGTTAATTGGTGGGTGCGTTTAAATTGCTTGGCCAATTGAGGGTTGTATGAGTTTTTTGTTTGTATGTCTGTGTGGACTTTGAGGTGATTTCTTGTTGGCCTGTATGTGGTGAATGCTTGGGCGAGTTAATGTGGCTTTAATATTGGGTTTGAGGGGTGTTGTTTAGGAGTAGGACGTGGGTGGGTGTTTGGATATGTTTGTCTGTTGTTAAAGGGGTTTTATGGGATTTGTTTGGGGATGGCCGTCATCCCTGTTTTTGCCTTGTAGTGGGTGTTGTCGAGGTGTTTGAGTGAAGTTGTGTAGAGAGAGTATTGTTTTGGAACTCCGTTTAGTTTTATTTTGTTGTATTTGGGATGGATAGAAGTTGCCTGGAGGATTTGGTTTCGGGACAGTTCACGTTTATATAGGTTGGATGACGTTAGAGCAGTGGTGGTGGATTAGTTTAAAACCGTTTGGAATGTTAGGGATATTAGGTTTCAAAGTTGTGGAAGAGGGAGGAGGGGTTTGAAGGGTCTTTACCAGGTTTTAGTTTAGGGATGATTAAAGCTTTTTTCCATTGTGGTGGGATATAGTTGAGTTGGATTGATTTGTTGAAGATGGAGGTTATGTATGTGATTGTGTGGTTTAGGTGTTTTAGGTGAATATTTGATATGTTGTCTGGTCCTGTTGCTGGAGAGTTTTTGATTTTTTAATGGTGTTTTGAGTGTTTGTGGGTGTGATGACGTTTAAGTTGTTTTGGTTGTTGTGTAGTTTTCAGTTTTTTTATTATTTTCCTGTTTTGTGGGTGGGTAGGTTAGCTACTTTGTTTAGCGAAGTGTTGTGGCCAGTAGGTTTGATGTGTTGTTTGGAGTTAATGGGTTTTTTTGTAATGGGATGGTTGGAGTTTTCATGAGTGTGAGAGGGGTTTTTTGCGTTGTGGATTGTGTGGATTGTTTTCCAGACTCTTTTGCTGTTAGTGTTGTCTAAGTTTTTGATGAGGAAGTTTTGGTAGTTGTGTGAGTTTTTATTAGGGTCGATATTTGATTGTTAAGGGTTTCTAATTGTGTTTTGGTGAGTTGAGTGGGGTTGTTTTGGCGTTTTAGTGCGTTCCTTTGTTTTATGAGAGAAGTGATTTCGGGGGAAGAGGTTAGGTTTGTATTTTTTAATGTGGCCTTTAGGGATGTAGATGTTGGCTGCTTTCTGGATTGTGTGGGTGAGATGTTTGAATTGCTGATTTGAGGGAGGATATGTTTGTAATTTCGTTTGTTGTGAGGTTTTCGTCTATGTAGTTGGAGAAGCCGGTCCAGTTCTGCTTTTTTGTAGTTGGTAAAATGTAGTTTTAGATTTGTGATGTGGGTTTGTTTTTGATGTGGTATTTTATAATTATTGGTATGTGGTCGGAGTTTAGATCGGTTTCTGTGGTCCATTGTAGAAGAGGGTGAATGTTTGAGGAGCAAAAGGTGATGTCTGGTGATGTGGGG
>SEYY01011880.1:10000-14136 GCA_009176605.1 Armadillidium nasatum | reverse complement strand
AGAGGAATACGTTAAAAAAAATAAAAAATAAATAAAATGAAAAAAAAATAATAAATTAGTAAAATAAAAAATTAAAAAATAAGTAAAAAATAAATAAATAAATTAAAGAATAAAAAAAATAAATGAAATTAAAAATAAAAAAATAAAAGGAGAGAAAAATAAATGGAATAAAAAATTAATAAAAAAAAATAAAAAATCAGAAAAATAAATTAAAATAAAAAAAAAAAAATAAATAAAAAAAGATTGAATTATCATGGCAAAAGCTCCCTCCTGATCAAAAGATTTCAAGTTCAGGAATTTTTGCGAATTTCGTTTCAAATTTTCAAAAATGAGCGAAAATTTGAACGTATTTTTGGCCAAAAAATATTTTAAGTTTAAATGATTTGTTTTGTTTTGTGAAAGAGGAAAAATGTGGAAACGTGTGTATTATTTGTTTGTGTATATACCTATAAATGCACAACTATGTGAGTGCGTACTTGCAGGACTAACTATACATAATACGTATATATATATATATATATATATATATATATATATATATATATATATATATATATATATATATATATATATATATATATATATATATATATATATATATATATATATATATATATATATATATATATATATATATATATATGGGGTATAACAGAGGACGAGAATATAAATTTAACTCTGTGGACAATTTTTCACCTCCATACTTAAGAACTGCCCTAATATCTATCAATCTATCTCTTTCTATTTATATATATATATATATATATATATATATATATATATATATATATATATATATATATATATATATATATATATATATATATATATATATATATATATATATATATATATATATATATATATATATATATATATATATATATATAATCGACGTATGACTGTATGCGTATATGAATGTGTATGTGTTTTTACATATTTACATTTTACATGTGAAAAGCAACGAATGATTTGAGTGATTCCCCAAAAACATTTTCATTTGTTCATAAATTATTGAAGCGTCTGTTCCCTTTCCGACTTTTGAGAAACGTTTGGTTTTGCGATAAATTTTTCTTTTTCTTTCTTTCTTTTCAATATATACATGCGTCAATACCCTCGAACAAAGGCACATGCACGCAAGCACTCATGCACAAATACGCACAAATATACATATTTTTAAATAATGATCATTGGTGAGTGTATAAGAGTTTGGGTCTCACTACACTTCCATCTACGAAAAGTCTGATCAGAATAGGATTAAAATTATTTTTTAACGATGATTCGAACACTCTTAAGTTGTTTGAACTTTGAAACTGAACTTTTCAGGCCAAAATAATGTAAATATTTTCACCTAGTTAGCAAACATTTAAAGTATTTTTCCTTTTTGTAATTATCTGTACCTTAACAAATCAGATCGGTAAAATACTTTCGCACTTACATTCTTCTTGATTAAGAGATTTTACCAGTGAGTGGGGAGATTGCTCCTAAAGAAACCAATATATATTATATATATATATATATAATATATATATATATATATATATATATATATATATATATATATATATATATATATATATATATATATATATATATATATATATATATATATATATATATATATGCTTCAAATTTTGAATCACTTTTTCCCATTTTATTATATTAAAATGTTTCTTCCTCAAATTTTGCTTTTAAAGTGCTTCAATCTTTGTTCCTTTAGACTATTAACAGCTTTTGTTTATTTTAATTCTTTCTTTCTCTCTCTCTCTCGTTTATCAGTAACTCCTTTTGATTCTTTCGTGAAGAGATGAGCTTTAATATGGATTTCGAACAAAAGGAGAGAGAACTTTGCTTCAAGAGTCTCTTGAAAATACTTCAAGTTAATTTTCTCATTTCTTCCTCATTTTCTATAAATGATTTTAGGAAGATCTTCGAAGGCTCTCTCTCTCTCTCTCTCTTCTTCCTTCTCCTTGTATAGGGCAATGCCCCTGAGGAATATGCTTTTATTTAAAGGAAATAAATGAAAAGTTAAAAAAGGATAAATGTTAAAAGACGGAAGCTTATATATATATATATATATATATATATATATATATATATATATATATATATATATATATATTATATATATATATATATATATATATATATATATATATATATATATAAAAAAAAAATTAAAATAAAAATAAATTATTTTTATTATTTATATATATATTATATTATATATATATATATATATATATATTATATATATATATATATATATATATATATATATATATATATATATATATATATATATATATATATATATATATATATATATATATATATATATATATGGGAACGATTAATCAAAGGAAGATATCGATATAGCAAAATGTAAGTAGGAATACGAATTAATAAAATAAAATTAGGAAATCACTTACCTTAAATATTATCAACATAAAAACAGTTTGAGTTAGAATTGTTTTTACCCGATAATTTGATCAAAGAATATAAAACCAATAAAAGAAAAGGTAAATAACATGCTTATATATTGCCGTCTACCGTGGCTCGAACGGTAGAGTGATTGACTCACGTGCTTGAGGGCTCCTGTTCGATCCCACTTGGGGATCCTAGGTATATACTACCTAGAAAAGTTCCTCTCCTCGAATAGGGCAACTCGTGAGGTGACCTATTTAAAAAAAAAAAAAAAAAAAAAAAAAAAAAGTTAAAAATACAGTAATGAGATTGAAAAGGATATTTGATACAACAGAATTGGCGTTTTCTATTCAACCTTCCAGCAAAATCACAACTGAAACTTATATATATATATATTATATATATATATATATATATATATATATATATATATATATATATATATATATATATATATATATATATATATATATATATATATATATATAATATATATATATATATATATATATATATATATATATATATATATATATATATGTAAAAGTATTCATAATTAGGAATAGATTTAAAATATAAGCTTGGAAGCGATATTATTTTTAGAGAAATTATTATAAGACAATATATAATAATTTATTGTACTTCACATTTTTTATATTTTATTTATTTATTATTTTATATATCATATGGGTAGAAGACTTAAACTCAGAGAGTATAAAAGGAAGCTTCGTTAGAAGAAACGACGAACAGAAGGTACATGGACCTTCTAAAGAGGAGATGTAGTTCTCCTCAGGCTAAGCCTACAACGGCAAGTTAGTGCCAGTAGATTAGTTATGATTGAACTAATCTTGTAGGACAGTACTTTGACTGATAATTAGCCTAAAGATAGGGTTAAGATCCTATAAGAGAACTTTGTCTCTGATTAAGACTCTATAAGAGAACTTTGTCTCTTATGCGTGAATGTGAGAATGAACACTCTAGTTAAATATAAAAATGCCTACTTAACTCTTGTATTTATTTTGTTTAATTTATTCTATTCATTTATTTTGTGTTCACTTAATAAATTAGTATATTCCCTTTATATAATATTTTAGAATATAATGTTAAAGCTTCCATTTAAACTATTTTGTATTGATTGTAAATTACTTAAAATTTCCTTTTATTAAACTTATTATTCTTAATAATCATCTTTTATTGAATCCTCAACAGCTCTCTGAATTTGTTTTGCCTCATTATTTTTATTTTTGTATTTTCTACTGAGCTCTCAACATAAAACATTAGTAGAACAATAGGGCTCAGATCTAGAAAATTATATATATATATATATATATATATATATATATATATATATATATATATATATATATATATATATATATATATATAATATATATATATATATATATATATATATATATAATATATATATATATATATATCGAACAACCTTACAAATACTACCAGAAGAACCACAAAGATGTTATACTCAGTTTAGAATCGAATACAAAGGTGAAATGCTACCACAATTGCGGTAGTTTGGTTTCACAACAAGCGTAACGTAACCAATTTTTACAAGGAATTAAGCGGGTAACTGGTTACTGTTCACCTTTGTATTCGATTCGGAATTCCGGTTGAGTATCACTCTTGTGATCTTTCTGTGTAGTATTTGTGAAGTGTTCCATAACTATTTTTTGTTTAAATCAGTTTCT
>SEYY01011880.1:5000-7500 GCA_009176605.1 Armadillidium nasatum | reverse complement strand
GTTTTGTGATCTCTGCCCTGATTGCTTTTCAAAAAATTTTCGTTAAAATCATCCTGTAGTGGGTTGAGAATTTCAAGGCAACAGGCTCAAATTTAATGAGAAAATCACCTGCTCGATTTAGGAGCGCTCATACGCCTGAATATATTGAAACATTGAGACGATCTGATGTGCAGTCTCCGAAATGTTCTGCACGAAAGTATGAATTAACTATAGTGACTTCTAGAAAAACTGCAAGGTGAATTTTGAAACTATAGACCTACAATGCTATAAATTGGTTGGGCTGCAGGAGTGACGCGAGAATATTCTGCAACATGTTCCTGAACGTGTTCTACTTTATTACTACTCTTGTGCAATGAGAAAGGTCATTTTCACTTGAATGACTGTGTAAGCAAACAAAAGTTACGCTTATGGTCCGAAGAAAACCTTCGAATGCTACACGAAAACCCATTGTATTCCGACCGAGTAACTGTGAGTCCTTATCTCTTAGAAGAGGGTAGTATTTCTGTTATAGTAACTTCTGTCCATTACATCCATATGCTGGAAAACTTTTTAAGGCTACAATTCGAACATCTTAAATTTGAAGCAAAATAAAGCTACAGCACACACATTTCGAAGTTTATTGCAATTTTGTAGGGAAATGTTTCCGGATCGTCTGATTTATGTGTGTAGCGATGTTGGTGTCTCCTACCTTCACTTCATTTGATTTTTTATTATGGGGCTTCTTAAATCACAAATGTACATTTATCGACCCCAAACACTTGAAGACCTTAACGTTATTATTGATCAAGAGATAGCCGCTGTTGCACCTTACATGGCAGTCTACAGAAATTGATTCCAAGAATGTACAGACAATGATAGCCAAAATTTGGAGAATATCTTCTTTCAAATACCCTGACTTAAAACAGTATAGAATAGCATTTCATGTGTGCAAATAATATGTTGGTTATCTATAACCATTGTTTGTGTATTTATCTTTGAAATGTGAAAATAATATGAATTTTAAAGAATATTCTCCCGGGTATCCGGGTTTTGAAATTTGCCGGATATCTAGTATTCAGCTTTCCGGCAAATTCAATATCTAGCCCATCCCTAGTTCAAAGCAAAGATGATCTTGAGTATTCAAAGCACAAATGATCATTAGTGTTCAAATTAAAGATGATCTTGTGTGTTAAAGGTACAAATGATCTCGAGTGTTCAAAGCACAAGTGATCTTGTGTATTACTATTACTTCTACGTTATATTATTTGATACAATACATACCTTTATAACTAACCTTTCTATAAGTAGGATATATATATATATATATATATATATATATATATATATATATATATATATATATATATATATATATATATATATATATATATATATATATATATATATATATATATATATATATATATATATATATATATAGCGGCTCCGTAGCTCAGACGATAGAATACTCGCTTTACAAGTGAGAGGTTCAGGGTCCGAGGTCTGGTCGGAGTAGAGAAATTTGGGCAGTTCTCTTTTGCTCTTAGCCCCGCCCACATATGCATAACAAGTACAACCACGGAATACTTACTGTAGGTGGGATCAAAGTCGGCATCCGTGATAGACCTGGCCAGCCAGCGGATGTTTGCCGTCGGCCTGTGAAACCCTTGGTTCATCCTCGAATGAACCTACTGACAAGGCTAATAACCCTTCCTGGGGGCGATTTTGATATATTATATATATATATATATATATATATATATATATATATATATATATATATATATATATATATATATATATATATATATATATATATATATATATATATATATATATATATATATATATATATATATATATATATATATAATCTTTTTAATGTCGAGTTATTCGAATACTATGATGAGAAAGCCTTTGAAATTTATTTACGACAATTTTGGGATACATTTCAAATCCCAAAAGAGAATATTTAAGAATATTTTCTTGCATCATCTCGTTTTATGCTTCAAAGCGAAGAAAAACTGAATGAAAAATAAAAATCCTACGATCTAATTTATACACACTTACCTGCATACATACTACTTAAAATTGCATTTACGAATTTAAATATAAATAGGGTATTATAAGCCTTGTCTGTTTATCTATGTGTGTTCATGCATGTTCATTTCATTATATGATTAACACACACACACACACATATATATATATATATATATATATATATATATATATATATATATATATATATATATATATATATATATATATATATATATATATATATATATATATATATATATATATATATATATATATATATATATATATATATACCTTGTTTCGAAACAGTGTGCTCTATTTTAGAAAATCGCAGACAGGAAAGCAAAAAATGTGGTTGAGAACAATCAGAGCAAACGCTGCTGAAAACTGAGGTTAGAGAAAGTAAGAGGAAACGGAGTAGGTCTTCCTATCACAAAACACAAAACCCTGAGTTAACTGATAAGAGTAAGAGAAAAGG
>SEYY01011878.1:102500-105865 GCA_009176605.1 Armadillidium nasatum | reverse complement strand
AATAATAATAATAATAATAATGAATAATAATAATAAAAAATAATAATTATAAAAATAATAATCATAGTAATAATAATATTTTTTTAATATCGTGAAGTTAATGTGAAGGATTTTTGATTTTTATGCCTTTTCTTCTTTAGAAACTTGCAACAAATATTACGACAGAAGTAATAGAAGTTGTTTAAAAGATCTTCTTTTCTTGTACATTTTAACAACCAATATAAAAGTGTTACATTAAGACGTATATTTTTTTTCTCTTCATTGATTGAAAAGTAATGAACAGTATTTATTAACTATTTAAAAAGGCAAACATGTTGAAACTAGCTTTTTATTTTTAATATTATTATTATTATTATTATTATTTTATTATTTTTATTATTATTATTATATTATATTATTATATATTATATATATATATATATATATATATATATATATATTTATATATATAATATATATATATATATATATATATATATCATCGTCACTCATCATTACCATCCAACCTGTTAAGCTGATGTCTGTCGGCTACATTTTCAGGTTTCGTAGTTCATTATCATGCCGATGTCGTCAATCTTAGATTTTCACTCGTCTGAGGTGTAGCCTTGGTATCTAGAGCGGTTTGTTTTTTACTTAGCCGGTTTGCTAGGCCTGTCACCACAACCTCTCAATGCTGGAGGATATGTATATATATATTATATAATATATATATATATATATATATATATAATATATATATATATATATATATATATATATATATAATATATATATATATATATATATATATATATATATATATATATATATATATATATATATATATATATATATATATATATATTATATATATATATATATATATTATATATATATATATATATATATTATATATATATATATACTATATTTTCGTTCTTACGTGTATGCTCTTGTAAGTCTTCGTGCGTAGTTTCATTTTAAATTTTTTTGCAATTTTCATATTTTTAATACATTCTGGACATTATATATAATCTTAGTGAGAAAAATACTTTAAACCTTTTAACTATTTCTTTTATAACCCCGTTATGTACTCTATACTAAATTTAAGTCTTTATTTTATTTTTTTTTTTTTTGTAATTTTTTTATTTTTCAAAATGAGCAGTTTCATCCTGAGTAGAAGTCCTAATGATGTCGTTTTCCTTCTCATAAACCTTCGCATCACTTTTAGGCTTTTAATGATTGTATGTTCAGCTTTTTTTTTTTGTTGTTGTTTTTTATAGCCAAAGTTTAAACGTCCAAAATTTTCGTGATAATGTTTATAAAGGCAGGACATGAAGGATTTTAGGATATTAGGTAATTTGAATTAGAATTAAAACATTTTGAATGGTTTTTAAAACTTTTTTTATTATTACGGAATAAGTGCATAATAATAATTTTAAAAAATTAAATAAATATTATAAATGTATTAAATAAATTTTATTGAGAATTATTTGCATCAAGGGAAATTATGAAATGCTAATTAATGTGAAGTAGTAAATAATTATTTTTAATATTAATTGACAATTATTAATTAATATTAAAATTCCCTGTAATGCATGTATGTAATCGGAGTCTCCCCAAATGCATCTGTCTTCATATGCTAATGAAGATAACACAACCCGACTATATTTTCACATTCCCTGTGTCCAAAGATATTTTTCAACACAAGAGTCCTTTTACTGAAATTGATGAAGGATATTGCCGCTATTAAATATTCGCTAGTGTAGGAAAAAACTTTGTGGTTAGTAAAGAAAATTTCTATTATTAATGATTAATTGTACCAAATGCTTTCATCTTTAGGAATGAGACGAATGACTTATATATAAAGATGTTCAATAAAAAAAACATAATACCTACATACATAATTATTATTATTATTATTATTATTATTATTATTATTATTATTATTATTATTATTAATATTATTATTATTATTATTATTATTATTATTCTCATTGTTAAATAAAGGAATACTTCAGTTGCAGTAAGTAATGGAATGAAAGGCAAAATTTTTATAAAAAAAAAAAGTATTCTTGTATATTCAAAGTAAAGGCAAAAATTCGACGGAAACGAAGTAATTGTTAATGCGATTCCTGAATTTCCACATCTAAATTTATTATCGATAATAAATTACAATTATAACAAATGTTTGTGTGAAACAAAAATTACGAATATAATCATGTGGCTTATCAAAAGCCTCTGATATCAATTATATGGGAACCGATATATATCGATAATAAATTACAATTAAAAGAAATGTGTGTGTGAAATAAAAATGAATATAATCGTGTGGCTTACCAAATGGCTCTTACGTCAATTAAATAGGAACCTACATTTATCGATAAAGCCGATTTATCTGCCGATATAAATATAAAAATATAATCGTAGAAGGTAGAAAAGTGATTATATCAGATCAGATTTTGGTTCATGATGTTTTTTTAATAAAAAATCAGAGATATGAAATAATTTCATATAATATATATATATATATATATATATATATATATATATATATATATATATATATATATATATATATATATATAATATATATATATATATATATATATATATATATATATATATATATATATATATATATATATATATATATATATATATATATATATATATATATATATATATATAATATATATATATATATATATATATATATTATATATATATATATATATATATATATATATATATTATATAATATATATTGAAATTTTTTATATATTTTTAATATATATATATATATATATATATATATATATATATATATATTATATAGATATATTATATATATATATATATAATATATATATATATATATATATATATATATTATATATATATATATATATATGTACATACATATATTATATATATATATATATATATATATATATATATATATATATATATAAAATAAATATATATATATATATATATATATATATATATATATATATATATATATATATATATATATATATATATATATATATATATATATATATATATATATATATTACTAATACTATTATTATTTTTGTTAATATTATTATTGTTATTATTATTATTATTATTTATTATTATTATTATTATTATTATTATTATTATTTTATTATTACTAATATTATTATAATTATTATAATTTTTTGAAATTTTTATTATTTTTTATTATTATTATTATTATTATTATTATTATTATTATTATTATTATTATTATTATTATTATTATTATTATTATTATTATTATTATTATTACTGCTGTTAATTATTATTATTGCTATTATTATCATTATTATTATTTTGGAAATTATTATTTTATCTAT
>SEYY01011878.1:0-5000 GCA_009176605.1 Armadillidium nasatum | reverse complement strand
TTTACACAGACAAAAACTTTAATTGGACAAGAGAAATGAAGAAAGGTTGACCTAATTCATCTTTTTAAAACATATTTAATGAATACCGTATATATATATATATATATATATATATATATATATATATATATATATATATATATATATATATATATATATATATATATATATATATATATATATATATATATATATAATATTAGTAGTAAGTGAAGAACATTGAAGGCAGGCGAGGGGAAACCATGACGTCACCTGAGGGGAAACCAGCTTCTTTCCTGAGCCCTTTTTGGGGGTCTCCGCCCCCCTTGAGGGGTCCCCCGCCCCCCTGAGGGGAAATTGCCCCCCGAGGGGACTTCACGTACCTTTGTGAGTTGTTTTTAATCAGATAATCCGTCTTATCTTCATGTTGATCTTGTTTTTTTGGTCATTAATCATGTTATTTTAATTAATCTTACCTGTTTTACCGCTTTTGATTTGCCGTCTTTCCTTTGATGTTTCCGCCTGCGCGTGCCTGACGTTCTAGGTTGAGGGTATTTTCTAGTTTTTTTGTATCTTATGAGGGTTGTGACGTCACAGTTTTATTTCATGTAAGGTAATGACGTCATAGCCTTCTACTCTGCCTTCTATTCTTAAAGTTCATCCGTCCAATCATAGTCTTTCATTTGTTTCTTCTAAGGTGATGACATCACAGATTGTTTTCTTGTATAAGATTGTTGACGTCACATCCTTCTATTTTTGCCTTCTACTTCAACCAATCAGAGTCTTGTATGAGATTGATGACATCACAGTTTGGTATTCTGCCTGCTATTTTCCGACCAATCACCGTCTTCCATTTGATCATGACGTCACTTCATCCTCTTACTTCGAAATTTCCAGAGAGGAACGAACGAGCGAGCACAACTAAAACTTAAGAAATGGGGATTTGAACCCGGGTCTCTTGGTTTAAAATCCATGACTCTACCACTGCGCTAAGACGAACTTGGTATAGAAAAAACGAATTGTTGTATTTATCCCTTCAAATTTTTTTCGACTTTTGTTATTATGAGGTAGACTTTGATGTTTTTTCTTTTATATTCGCGGGGGGGAGGAGGGGGGGGGTTGGGTGCCCCTTCGCGACGACCGCGGCCGCCCCGGATATTCGTGGTTTATTCGGATGCGCGCGCGCACGCGTTTGGCCCATACATTTGTTGTTGTTGTTGTTACCATAGAAACCATAATATATATATATATATATATATATATATATATATATATATATATATATATATATATATATATATATATATATATATATATATATATATATATATATATATATAAGCTTATATTTTTTTCATTTATTTAATATATATTTCAAACTTTGTATTTTAAAAATAATAATAATAATAATAATAATAATAAATAATAAATACATTTCCTTTGAACGATAAAAATTCTGAAAAAGCGGGCTCGAACTCTCGACTCTACGAGAGACGTTCCGTGAGTTTACCACTTCGCTAAGGAGGCCTTCTCAGTTCTTCCGAGAAAAAAATTTATTTACGCGTATTTTTTTTTTCGACTTTGCGAGTTTTTGTTATATTTATATATATTTGAACTATTTTTTCACTTATTTATTTCAAACTTTATATAATATATAAATAATAATAATAATATAATATAATAATATAATAATAATAATAATAATATATATATAATAAAAAACAATAATAATTTTTTAATAATAATAATAAAAAAATAATAATAAAAATAATAATAATAATAATAATAATAATAAAAATAATAAATAATAAATTATTTAAGAAAGTCTTTTTCTTTGAACGATAAAAATTCTGAAAAAGCGGGCTCGAACTCTCGACTCTACGAGAGACGTTCCGTGAGTTTACCACTTCGCTAAGGAGGCCTTCTCAGTTCTTCCGAGAAAATAAATTTATTTACGCGTATTTTTTTTTTTTTTTTTTTTTTTTTTTTTTTTTTTTTTTTTTTTTTTTTTTTTTTTTTTTTTTTTTTATTTTTATTTCAAACTTTGTATTTAATAAAATAATAATAATAATAATAATAATAATAATAATAATAATAATAATAATAATAATAATAATAATAATAATAATAATAATAATAATAATAATAATAATAATAATAATAATAGTTGGCGTTTTTTACTCTGGGAGAGAATCAAGTTTTCTTTTAAAAATACATTTTCTTTTATCCAATATTTTAAGAGAAACTATTATTTTGTATTTTTTCTAAGAAAACATGATAATAAATTTATTTTGAATATAATAATAATAATAAATAATAATAATAATAATAAAAATAATAATAAATTACCAAAATTATTTTAAGAGAGTCTTTTTTACTTTAAACGGAAAAAAATTTAGATATGAGTTACCATAGAAACCATATATATATAAAAGCTTATATTTTTTTCAAACTTTGTATTTTAAAAATAATAATAATAATAATAATAATAATAATAATAATAATAATAATAATAATAATAATAATAATAATAATAATAAATAATAAAATAATAAAATAATATAATTAATAAATACATTTCCTTTTTTTCTTTTGAACGAAAAAACTTATGAAAAGCAGGCTTGAACACCCAACTTTTTTCGTCGGAGGGTCGAGGCTTTTACCACTATGCTAGAGAAGACTCTATGCTTCTTCCGTGAAAATAAATTTTTACTCGTATTTTTTTTTTTTTATTTCATATATATATATATATATATATATATATATATATATATATATATATATATATATATATATATATATATATATATATATATATATATATATATATATATATATATATATATATATATATATATATATATATACGGTGACTTTGGAAAAAATGCTCGACCTTATAATCTCTGAAAAAAATGTTAATCTTTTTTCCCCATCCCCCAAAATATTTTAAATTCCAAAGACAATACACAGATGTTTTTCCGAAGAATAATTTCTGATATATATATATATATATATATATATATATATATATATATATATATATATATATATATATATATATATATATATATATATATATATATATATATATATATATAAAATCAAAAGGAAAAATGTAAACACCTGACTAATTTATTTCATTTATTACGTAATCAGTGATAATAAAATCGTTCATATACAAATTTTTAATATTAAATATATTTATAATCTCATTAAAAGATTTATTTTTTAAAAAACATTTTATAAAATAAATACAGTATATTCCACACAATTTAGAAGAAGAGGATTGTACAGGAAAGCACATCTTCTTTACATGATGAATATTATTATATTTAAAAAAGCGAGTCACATCAGAATGGTCTAACATAAAATCAAAATTTAATGAATCCATAAAGTAAACATCATTATTTTTTCTTTTATAAACTGAGATCCAATGTCCACTGTTGACAATTCGAGGTGAGGTGTTGAAGATAAGTCCTGAATCTATTTCTAATTTCACTGAGGCGAGCTCGTCACAGGCAAACACGCCTAAAAATCTTTTTTCATTTTTAAAAACGTTTAAAATTTCTTCTTCATTCATCTTTAATAATTCAAGATAATGTTTCTTACACGATCAATCTCAATCAGTTGAGGATGCTCCAAATATACCAGGACCGAGATAGGAGAGGTCAATGCTTTGTCAAAAGTTAAACTTATTCCCAAAGTGCCTTTTCTTACAATGTTGAGATGAAAAGCATTACAAGCTGAAAGATCGGGTGTAAGATCATAAGCATACAAGTTACTATTCTCGACATAAGATTTCAAATCAATGCCTGTACCGTTATCCCCACAAGACACAGTATTCGAGATTAAATCATAAAATGGTCGTGAACATAAGGGGCTCTCCCCACTGTACATCATCTCATAACTTCGGCCGAATGGTTGACCGTTTACATGTAAACTGATGGCCCTAAGTCCAAAATGAGTGAATTTAAAAGGAGACTTTTTATAATGACCAGAAAATGCTTCATGTTCTACAATCCCTACAATAACTTTCTGTGGAAGACTTCCATTGACTATATTCGAAATATTAATATTTGATAATCCTTGTGTGAAATTAAAAATTTTAGTCTCGATTCTTCTTATTGGATATTTCGCAGTAGTCTCAAGAAGAGATTTCTCAATCTGTAAATGTTTCTGAGGGGCCAATTTCACTTTTCTTACATATAAAAAGGCGTCTAATAACTGAAATGTTGGTTTTGGGGCAGCAGATGTAGCATTTGACGCACTCAATATTCCAAGTGCAAATGGTGCGGCAGCTCTTACGAGCCGAACACGGGTGTCCACGTTGGGTAATATAAGCCTTTCTTGGGAGAATATATCCCCATTTATTCGCCCATAATATTCATAGACATTGTATCTGTTTTTAGCGCATTTAAGTCGATGATTTTCAGCATCTTTAAAGCTGTAAAATCCACAAGATTGGAGATGGGACTGTTTTGCATCATCGGAATAATTCAGTAAATGTTCTATATAACTTCTGTATGGATAACTCGCGGATGATGCTCCTAGAGATGTTTCATTTAAAAATACCTCAATTTGGCTAAAGCAGGTATATAGAAAATTTGATTCAGGGAAAATGAGATGTTGATCTGCTCCAGGTAAGTCTGAACCACCTTCGGCATTTACTAACTTTACTTTTAAATATAAAAATACATTTGAAGGGTCGAGATACTGATCTGAAGTTCCAGGTACATTAAATTCTAAAGGTACATCGGTGTTCGTAATAGAGTGTACAGGATTAATACTGATAAAGTTGGTTTCACCTACACTGGTCTGTGTAGGGTTCACAGAAAAGAGATCTAACTCTGTTTTACAACAGTCAGGACTTGAGGGATGAAGGAAGTGCATCCTGCTTCTATGATCAGTCGACGAATAATGATACATGGAAATAATAACATTGGTTTATATTTTACGCTTACCTAAAAGTCAAAAACATCAATTTCTTTTTTCTTTACTCTATCCTTCAATCTTCTTCTTCT
>SEYY01011877.1:60000-62019 GCA_009176605.1 Armadillidium nasatum | reverse complement strand
ATTTTAAATCAAACCTTTTCAAGCACAGGAAACCCCCCCAGGTTGAATTCGATATTTTATAGCTTGAAAAATTCTCTCTTTTTTTTAAAATAAATTGAATGATAATATCATTTTTTAAATATAATTATTAACTAATTTTCATTTCTAAATTTGTTATGTAAATTGAATGATAATTATCATTTTTTTAAAAATATAATGAATTAATTTTCATTTCTTAATTTTTTATATAAAGTGAATGACAATTATCATATTTTAATTATAATTTAATTTTGATTTCTAAATTTTTTATGTAAATTGAATGATAATTATCATTTTTTTAATTATAGTTAATTAATTTTCATTTCTAATTGTTTATAATATATATTATTTGATTATAAATAATTATTCTTTTTGGCAAATTGAATGATAGTTACAGTTTTTAATTTAGTTAATAATTTATTTCTAAATAGTTATGTAAATTATAATAACACATTTTAATTATTATAACTAATTTTCATTTCTAAATTTGTTATGTAATTGAATAATAATTATCATTTATATAATGAATTAATTTTCATTTCATAATTTTTTATAAAGTGAATGATATTATCATATTTTAATTATAAGGTTAATTTTATTTAATTATAATATTATATATGACTTTTTTTTAAAAAATTAATTAATTAATTTTCTTTTCTATTTTTTTAAAGTGAATATAATTATCTATTTTAATTATAATTAATTAATTCATTTCTTAATTTTTATATAAATTGCATGTATATCTTTTTAAATTCGGATTATTGATTTTTATTTCTAATTTCTTTTTTGGAATAATGATAATTATCAGCTAATATGAAAAATAAGACCAAGTTTCTTAATCTTATATTCCTACAAAATGTCCAAATGAACCATGAATTTTAACAAAAAATCTTTTTCTTCTTTACATTATTATTACATTAAAATGATAATAACTAATATTATCGATAATTTATTATTATAAACTATTTTAAGTTTGATTATTATATTATTATTTATTATTATTATTGAATATTAATAAAATTATTATTTTTTAAGATAATTATTATATATTATTATTATTATTATTATTATTATTATTATTATATATTATTATTATTATTATTATTATTATTATTATTATTATTATTATTGTTATTATAATTATTGTTATTAATATTATTACTATCATTATTATTAAATTTAGTAGTAAAGGATCTACAGTATATTATATAATCGTAAATGAATACTCTCCGAATAAAGAAATCATGAATTGCGAATTATTAATATTATTGCTATTCCTATTATAATTATTATAATTTTCATTACCTCAATTTTTATTTTTGATATTATTATTTTTTTTTTTTTTTTTTTTTTTTTTTTTTTTTTTTTTTTTTTTTTTTTTTTTTTTTTTTTTTTTTTTTTTTTTTTTTTTTTTTTTTTTTTTTTTTTTTTTTTTTTTTTTTTTTTTTTTTTTTTTATTTTTATTTATTATTAATACTAATTTTAATATTATAATATAAAATCTAATTATATTATTATATTATTATTAATATTATAATATTATTATTTTTTTTTTTTTTTTTTTTTTTTTTTTTTTTTTAAAAAATAATAATAATATTATTTTTAATAATTATTACTATTTTATTAATTTATTATGAACATGATTACTACTCTTTTCATTATTATATTCTTCTATTATATCATTTTATAATAGTAGTAGTAGTAGCAGCAGCAGTATTATTATTATTCAACTATTTTTATTCGAATTAATGTTTATATTATGATTTGCTTTTTTATGATGTTTGATATTATTATTATTATTATTATTATTATTATTATTATTATTATTATTATTATTATATGTATTATTATTATAGTAGTAGTAGTATTTTTGTATGGGAATATCTTTTCTAAAACTAGTTGTTTTAATTTGTATGCAATAATAGTTACCGTAAGAAACGAAAAACGGGCTCATATACGTACTTGTTACCTCAGCATCCCTTTTCGATTAAAATAGTAATC
>SEYY01011877.1:52500-55000 GCA_009176605.1 Armadillidium nasatum | reverse complement strand
GAGTGATGTAAGTTGCGTAAACGGTGCGAAAATTTGAAACCTCATCATCGGTAACTTGATGATAATATAAAAAAATATAAAATGAATTATGAAAAGATTGAACGGATAAAGTGGTTAGCATTACGAAAATATTGCAAACGAGTGAATCAAACGATATACACATTTTAATAAAAGCAACCCATGATGGGTGTTCGCAAATACTTCGTCATTGGGATTACTTGATATGGATTTAGTGTCATTTTAGTAAACAAATTAACTGCACCTGATAATAAATTGATTTGAAACTACTATAAAAAAAAAAGTAAATGTTAAGATCGAGATCATATATACATTTCTAAGTTAACTTGCTCAGTTCCCAGAGAAAGTGAAAGAACGTCGTTATTATTTATATATATATATATATATATATATATATATATATATATATATATATATATATATATATATATATATATATATATATATATATATATATATATATATATATATATATATATATATATATATATATATATATATATATATATATATATATATATATAATTATATTAATTATTTATTTATATTTATTATTTTAATTTTTATAATTATATTATATAATTTATAATATATATATATAATATTATATATATATATATATATATATATATATATATATATATATATATATATATATATATATATATATATATATATATATATATATATATATATATATATATATATATATATATATATATATATATATATATATATATATATATATATATATATATATATATATATATATATATATATATATATATATATATATTACTATATTTTTATATACGATTTATTATTTCCTTTGAAGATTTAAGATTTCCTTAATCAATAAAGCAATTTCCTAAATTATTGGCATGATCCCGATCTTAAAAGTTATTCGAATTAGTGTTAAACTAATAACCTAACCCTGACCTAACTAACATCACCTAACCTAACTTAACCTAAACGAAAACCTAACTTCTCCTAACATAACATTGCTTATAAGATTAAGTTAGAGGCACTTATAAAATAGCAATCTGTTGAAGATGTCAATTATCTATTCACTAGGAAATCTTTGTTATTATGTCAAGTTTGTTGTTTACATCAGTGTTAAAACGAATTTTATTGTGACAAAAAGGATATTCTTGTGGGGATGTCATTTGTCAGACTATTTAACTGTGAATCAGTTTTGCTTATAGAAAAGTTTAATCTAAATGGAGATAGCCGCTATTCGAGGAGTGGAACTTTCTAGGTAGTTTTTTCAAATAGAATCAACCTTAGAGATCGAAACAGCAGTTGTGTTTATCAATCTACCATTACACCACGGTTGAGACTTAGGATAATTCTACATTATCTTGTCGACTTCACATTTTTATTTCTTACTTTTAAATTTTGGTTGGTATCCCTGAACAATGATTTTTTTTTAAAATTTTGGTTGGTATTCCTGAAGAATGATTTTTTTTTAAAAATTTTGGTTGGTATTCCTGAAGAATGATTTTTTTTTAATAAAAATTTTGGTTGGTTTCCCTGATGAATGATTTTTTTAAAAAATAAAATTCGTTTGGTATCACTGAAGATTTTATTTTGTTGGTATCCCTGACGAATGTTTTTTTTTTTTAATATTTTTGATTGGTATCCCTAATGAATGATTTTCTAAAAAAAATTTTGATTGGTATTCCAGATGAATGATTTTTTTTTTTTAATTTTCTAGAAACCAAATTGTCAACGAAGATTAAAATTTTAATCCAATCTTCATTAAGCTAAAAATTAAATTCCTGATGAAGATTGATACAAAAAAAAAAAAAAAAAAAAAAAAAAAAAAAAAAAAAAATTGATTAATGTTGAAATTAAATTGCCGATGAATTTTAAAATTGAGTTCCTGATTAATATATTAAAATTAAATACTTAAATTACAAATGAATGTTAATTAAAATAAATTGCTGGTTATGATTAATCTCTATTTTATTCCTACTTCATTATAAATTTTTTTGGTCAAATTTCATAAGTATATATATATATATAGTATATATATATATATATATATATATATATATATATATATATATATATATATATATATATATATATATATATATATATATATATATATATATATATATATATATATATATATATATATATATATATATATATGTGTGTGTGTGTGTGTGTGTGTGTGTGTTTGATTAAATGTGATTATTTGTCAAAGAGCAGAAAGAATTAAAAAACATTAATTAAGATTTACCGATCATTTAAAAACACAAAATTCAGAATTACAAAATATGAAAAGAAATTCTAAAAAATTATTATTATTATTATTATTATTATTATTATTATTATTATTATTATTATTATTATTATTATTATTTTTTTATAATTTTTTTTTCCTTATTTTTTTTCTTTTGCTACCTTTTCTTCCAGTGGTTATTATACTCCGAATATATAGGTTTAAATTGTTGAGCTAAAATATAAGTTT
>SEYY01011877.1:40000-45000 GCA_009176605.1 Armadillidium nasatum | reverse complement strand
ATTTATTATATATTATTATATATATATTATATATATATATATATTATATATATATATATATATATATATATATATATATATATATATATATATATATATATATATATATATATATATATATATATATATATATATATATATATATATATATATATATATATATATATATATATATATATATATATATATATATATATATATATATATATATATATATATATATATATATATATATATATATTTATATATATATATATATATATATAATATATTTATAATATTATAAAAAAAATAAAAAAATAAAAATATATATATATATATATATATATATATATATATATATATATATATATATATATATATATATATATATATATATATATATATTATATATATATATATATATATATATATATAATATAAATAGAGAGAGAGAGATAGAGAGAGAGTTTATTTGTATATATACTTGAAATAGGCTCTATATATATATATATATATATATATATATATATATATATATATATATATATATATATATATATATATATATATATATATATATATATATATATATATATATATATATATATATATATATATATATAATATATATATATATATATATATATATATATATATATATATATATATATATTATGATTCTAAAATAAGACACCAGATGTTTTATATCTTTTGCAATGTTACTGTAAGCTTTGAATTTTGTAAACTTACATTATAATTACTGTCTGTATAATATATTTTCTAAAAGATTCGAATATTTAGAAATTATTAAATTAAAAATAATTATAATGTAATTGTAAATGATTTTAATTAATAATGAAGAATTAAAATTCAGGTATGCAAGCATGACCATTATTCACATTCTTCTCATATATATACATATATATATATGTATATATATATATATATATATATATATATATATATATATATATATATATATATATATATATATATATATATATATATATATATATATATATATATATATATATATATAGAAATTATAGGAATGTAGTACATTTTTTGTCAGTATTCGTTAGGTGGAAGCAATGTACTCGAAATCTATAGACTAACGCCGTGAAAAAAATAAGTTACGCGCAAGTCGCATTTGAAAGATAATTCGTTTGTGTCGTCTTGACATTGTCATTTTTCTCAATTTTTAATAGAAGTAAGGACCAAGTAATGTTATAAATAATATATCAGTAATAGTGATGGAATCTGCATCCGCAAATGAGAAAATATGAACCGATCCATCACTAATCTGTAGTCTACTAAAAAGGTACCTTTGTACAGTAACATAAAATATCTCTTTTACAGACTTAACAAACGAAATTTTCTATGCAATTTTAAATACTGTGTATAATATATTATATATATATATATATATATATATATATATATATATATATATATATATATAAATATATATTATATATATAAATATTATATTATATAATATAATATTATATATATATATATATATATATATTATATATATATATATATATATATATATATATATATATATATATATATATATTTATATATAATATTATATATATATATATATATATATAATATATATATATATATATATATAATATTATAATTTATATAATTATTATTATAAATATAATTATTATATAATATAATATTTATAATTAATATAATTTATTAAATAAATATACATTATAATTTATATTATATATATATATATATATATATATATATATATATATATATATATATATATATATATATATATATATATATATATATAACAACTTGAATGAAAGTGTCATTTAAAAACGAATATGGGTAGTAAAATAATAAAATGAAAATAAAATAATTTAATATTTATTTTAAAATTAAAACATAAAAATAATAAAATGAAAATAAATTTAATATATATTTTAAAATTAAAACATAAAAAATTATAAATTAATTTAAATTATAAATTTATTATATTGGATAATAAAAAGCAATTCTCTTCTCTCTTTTTTATTTCTTTCGTCAAGCGATTTCAAAAGTGATTTTTATATTTTAGTATAACTAAAATAATCAACTACAATAGTAATAATAATAATAATAATAATAATAATAATAATAATAATAATAATAATAATAATAATAATAATAATAATAATAATAATAATTTTAATTATAATTAAGTGTAATAATACTTATAATAATAATAATAATAATAATAATAATAATAATAATAATAATAATAATAATAATAATAATAATAATAATAATAAGAAAATAATTAATAATAATAATAAGAATAATTATACTTATAATAATAATGATAATAATAATAAGAATAATAAAAAATAGTAATAATGATAATTATAATAATAATAATAATAATAAATAATGAAAATAATAATGACGTATATATATATATATATATATATATGTATATATATATATATATATATATATATATATATATATATATATATATATATATATATATATATATATATATATATATATAACAATTATTATTAGTAGTAGTAGAAGAAGTTGTAATATTAGGGCCAATAATACATTATTAAGAATAACCTGTCTATTTATCTTAAGTTTATTTATTTATTCATATCTACTTTTAACTCAGTTAATTTACTAACTATAAATTTTTGTCCTATTATTATTATTATTATTATTATTATTATTATTATTATTATTATTATTATTATTATTATTATTATTGATTATTGTTGTTATTATTATTATTATTATTAATATTATTAATGTTTTTCAATTAATATTATAATTAGTATTACAAGTATTGTTGTTTATTATTTTTATTATTTTCATTAAACTCATTTTTACTATTATTTTTCTATTATAATTATTATTATTATTATTATTATTATTATTATTATTATTATTATTATTATTATTATTATTATTATTATTATTATTATTATTATTGACACTTTTTACTACTGTTTTCCTATTATTATCATTATTATTATTATTATTATTATTATTATTATTATTATTATTATTATTATTATTATTATTATTATCATTATTATTATTATATTATTATTATTATTATTAAAAATACTATTTTTACTATTATTTTTTAATGCTATAAATAGTTTGAATAGTAGAAATTGAACTAGAGTTGAATTATAAGTAATCGAGTTGTTATTATTATTATTAATTAAAACTTTTCAAACTTCAATATTCACTCAAAATATAACTAAAGAAATAAATTTTAAATAAAAAATTATTAAATAAAAAAAATTATAATTATAAATTATTTAAAAAAAACAAAAAAAAAAAAAAAAATACTTTTTTTAAATAACATTTTAAATAATTATTTTAAAAAAATTTAAATAGAAATAAAAATAGTTTAAATAAGGAAGTTTGAACTATCAATTAGTTTTAGAGACTATAATTTCAAAGGTTTTATATTCTGTTAAGATTTACAACTTACTCAAATGAATGTTTTACTTTAAAATATTTATTTATAGGATTTAATTTGTTTTTAATTCTCTTTTAAGACTATTATTAATATTATTATTATTTTAAAATTATTATTAATAGTTGCTGTTATTTATTATTATTACTTATTATTATTACTATTATTATTATTATTATTATTATTATTATTATTATTATTATTATTATTATTATAATTATTATTATTTTTATTGTTTTATTATTAGTTATTATTATTATAATTTTTATTATTTTATTGTTATTTTTAAAAAGAACTATGATTAAATATTGTTAATATTATTACTTGAAAAAAAATTAATTGTAATAGCAAGTACAGAAGCTGTGTGAGAGTAAACGTAATATTTTTATAATTATTTTTATTGTTATTATTGCCATTATTGCTATGATTATTATTATTACTATTATTATTATTATTAGTAGTAGTAGTAGTAGTAGTAGTACGATTTATATTAAAACTGTTTTTATATATAGTCTTGAAAGAATGGGTAGAGGTACACTTATTACCTTGAGATTTTTGAGAAATATTCTACGAATTCATAAAATTTCTTTGAAAACTTTTCCAAATTTTCCTTAAAATCGTTTGAGAGGTTAAAGTTCTTCTTACCTTTTCACAAAACTTAAATATTTATTATACATTATGTGATACTTGATTTAGTACAATATATTTATGTTCATTTATATTATAAAACCAAACACGTACACACAAACACATGCACACGCACAAACACCCACCCACACACACACACACACACACATATATATATATATATATATATATATATATATATATATATATATATATATATATATATATATATATATATATATATATATACATACATTTCAGCTCCGTTACACAGAGGATCCAACTTGATAAGCAGTCTGCTTATCAAGCTGGACCTGATGAGGGCTCTGTGTTCCGGGGCCGAAATGTTGTCCTTATTAACTGGTTTTAAAGCTTTACACTCATATATATATATATATATATATATATATATATATATATATATATATATATATATATATATATATATATATATATATATATATATATATATATATATATATATATATATATATATATATATATATATATACATATATATAAAAAAATAAATATATATAATATATATATATATATATATATATATATATATATATATATATATATATATATATATATATATATATATATATATATATATATATATATATATATATATATATATATATATATATATATATATATATATATATATATATATATATATATATATATATATATATATATATATATATATATATATATATATATATATATATATATATATATATATATATATATATATATATATATATATATATATATATATATATATATATATATATATATATATATATATATATATATATATATATATATATATATATATATATATATATATATATATATATATATATATATATATATATATATATATTATATATTTAAT
>SEYY01011877.1:17500-20000 GCA_009176605.1 Armadillidium nasatum | reverse complement strand
TTTCCTATCAGATAAAAGAGACACGTATTGTTTTATTATAGAGTTTATTCTTATATATTAATTAGAGTTTATTTTATCAATAGAGTTTAACATAATCCTTTTACTATATTTTTATTTGCTTTACACTTTTCATTATTATCTTAAAAAAGAACTCAAATAGTTATTGCTTATTAAATTTTCTTTCCTTATAATTTAAAAAAAAAAAAAAAAAACATAAAAAATAAATAACGATTTTAAAACTAAACTTGAAACTTTAAACTCTTAAAAACTTCAAATAACTTTTTAATTAGTTTTATCTTATTATTATTTCCTTTTGAGTCAATCCTCAAGCTGTCTTTCACATTGAATGACCTTCACAAGTTTGGCGTATATATGTATATAATTCAGGCGTATTGATTGAAGTGAATATAGGTACAAGCGTGAATTAATTATACTAAAAATAAATAAGTATATTGAAAGTGGCTATAAATATAGAGGTGAGATGCGTATACTATAAGTAATGTATGTAATTTTATTTAAGTTAACATAAATATAATCAAGCAAATATAATATATATATATTATATATATATATATATATATATATATATATATATATATATATATATATATATATATATATATATATATATATATATATGGAGGTGAATCGGTAAGTTATGGTGCAACAATTCCTGTTAGTACCTATGCTGATATTTGTAGATACAACAAAAAAAAAATTTATGGCTGTAGAAAACACGCTAACGTTTCCCATTAATCATCTACTTGTACTTTCAAGGAGGAGACGTTTTTGATACGTTTTTGACCATTGAAAAATAGGTTTTTGAGATTAGGGTAATTATTAAATTTCATTTGACGTGTTTGCAAATTATTTATTGAATCTTTGTTTAATGTTTTTGGAAATTATACCACACAAAAATATTGTTTAGAGGTGGTTGAATCCTTTCTAGGAAGGTAGAAAAGATCTGTATAATGATTAAAGAAATGGACAATCATCTACACCCTTAATAAAGAAACTGTTAGTGAAATCCATAATCTTGTTGATCTCATTTCGACCCAGGTAGCAAAATCTTACAGAAGCAGTGCCATTAACTGAGCTTTTAGGGGAAATCAAATTCAAGACTGTGAAATGAGTAACGAAGATGATAGTGCTGATATTTATGCAATACCAATAGACTTATCTGGACAAAAGTTGATGAAGTACAATGGATAATCTTTGTGTCCTATTGATGGTCATTGGGAAAACTAAAGACAGCACTAGTGAAGAAAAGAAACGGGAAGTCGTTTCCAAAGATTTCTTCCCATAAAACAAAGTTACGGCTCAGGTGGCAAGGGTCACACTGTGGGAATTTTATTAAGAAACCACACCCTCCCCCCATACAATACTGACCTTGCCTTTGTCTTCATTTTGTTTCCCAAACTTTAAGAGGATCTGAGAGAAACAAGATTTCTGCAGACCGAGGACAACAAAATATCTATCAGGACCTGATGCTAATATATATATATATATATATATATATATATATATATATATATATATATATATATATATATATATATATATATATATATATATATATAATATATAACCTAAAAAAGATAAAATATTGAGAAAAATTGGTTAAAAAATGAATCAACAAAATATATTAATAATAATAATAATAATAATAATAATAATAATAATAATAATAATAATAATAATAATAATAATAATAATAATAATAATAATAATAATAATAATAATAATAATAATAATAATAATAATAATAATAATAATAATAAAAATAATAATAATAATAATAATAATAATAATAATAATAATAATAATAAATAATAATAATAATAATAATAATAATAATAATAATAATAATAATAATAATAATAATAGTAATAATAATAACAATAATAATAATAATAATAATAATAATAATAATAATAATAATAATAAATAATAATAATAATAATAATAATAAATAATAATATAATAATAATAATAATAATAATAATAATAATAATAATAATAATAATAATAATAATAATAATAATAATAATAAATAAAATAATAATAATAATAATAATAATAATAATAATAATAATAATAATAATAATAATAATAATAAATAATAATAATAATAATAATATATAATAATAATAATAATAATAATAATAATAAATAATAATAATAATATATAATAATAATAATAATAATAATAATAATAATAATAATAAAAATATTAATAATAAATAATAATAATAATAATAATAATAATAATAATAATAATAATAATACGATTACTGTTTTATTGTGCACATTATCAAGAATTACTGTTTATCCAGAAAAGAGCAAATCCGTTTTCACACAGACACGTAGAAAACTACTTTTCAAGGTTGCATTTGACAGTGCAAGCAAATTTATAGCAAGGGTCATGTTTAAAATAAAATAAAATTAAAGTAAAAAAAAAATAAAAAAAAAAAAAAGAAAAAAATTTTTTAAAAAAAAA
>SEYY01011877.1:2500-5000 GCA_009176605.1 Armadillidium nasatum | reverse complement strand
GCCAGTAGGCAAATAATAGTTACTATGCAACTAAAGAGATAAATAGACACAAAAATGAAATTTTTAATTATGAGGGCAATATAAAACATTCTCGATTATTTATTTATTTATTTATGCTTATTTATTTATTTATTTATTTATTAGTTAAATATTTATTCGTTCAATAAAAAATATCATTAAATATATAAATGTTAAAAGTTTTTTAGCAGTAAACAAGAAAAAAATTCATATATAGATGTATGATATTGATTTGAATAGCATACATGATAACAATTATTATTATAATTATTATTATTATTATTATTATTATTATTATTATTATTATTATTATTATTATTATTATTATTACTATACATGATAAAAAGATCGAACTTGTGTGGCGAAGGTCCAGTGTTTGATTCCTAAGGAGAAACTTCTTAGAAAAGTACCCCTCTTCGATAAGAACCAAAAAACCTTGAAGAATAGATATATATATATATATATATATATATATATATATTATATATATATATATATATATATATATATATATATATATATATATATATATATATATATATATATATATATATATATATATATATATATATATATATATATATATATATATATATATATATATATATATATATATATATATATATATATATATATATATATATATATATATATATATATATATATATATATATATATATATATATTAGTATGATGTATAAGAAAAGTGTCCGACTAGAATTTACAGGAAATATTCTTCCCTTAAAAATGCATCAAAAACTACAAACTAACTTTTTCGTTCATTTTTATTTGAGACTCTAGATTTTGGGACGCAAAAAGAACTTCTATAATTTAATGTTGGTTCATAAAACAGGTAAAAATGATCATAACAAAAAAAAAAATAGTTGTGAAATGAAATAAAAATTAATGGTTAAATGGTAGTTGCTACTTTTGATTGTGGTATAGAAAAAAGGAAAGAAAAAAATAGTTCCGGAATTTAATGGTAATAAAGCTATTCATAATAAATGAAAGAAATATTATATATATATATATATATATATATATATATATTATATATATATATATATATATATATATATATATATATATAGTATATAATATATATATATATATAATATATAATAATATAATATATATATAATATATATATAATATATTATATATATATATATATATATATATATATATATATATATATATATATATATATATATATATATATATATATATATATATATATATATAATATATATATATATATATATTACTATATATATATATATATATATATATATATATATAATATATATATATATATATATATATATATATATATAGTATATATATATATATATATATATATATATATATATATATATATATATAATATATATATATATATAATATATATATATATATATATATATATATATATATATATATATATATATATATATATATATATATATATTAGGGATGGAGTGAAGTATCGGTATCGGTATGGCAAGTATCGGCATATTTTCCGATACCGGTATCGGTATCGGTATCGGCAAAAAATTTGTATAGGAGTAAAGTATCGGTATCGGTAGTGGTATCGGTAGTAGTATCGCAAGTATCGGCATATTTTCAGGTATCGGTATCGGGTATCGCTTCGGGGAATATTTTTAGGTATCGGTATCGGTATCGGTATCGGAAAAAATTTTGGTATACGCTCCATTTCTAATATATATATATATATATATATATATATATATATATATATATATATATATATATATATATATATATATATATATATATATATATATATATATATATAATATATATATATATATATTATATATATATATATATATATATATATATATATATATATATATATTATATATATATATATATATATATATATATATATATATATATATATATATATATATTACGAGGATGTAACAAATTTTACCTTATATATGTTTATATTACTTTAAATATTTACCTTATATAAAGTAAATTGTGATTGTATTATATATGTATATGGTATTTTCTTTTTCTAAATTAAATTGCAAAGGCAAAGCAGTTGAGGTTCATGAGTCATTGTCAGGAAAGGAAAAATATATAAGAGTTGATATATTAAGGTTAGGTTATTATTAAGTTAAGTTAGGTTTAGTTTAGTTAGGTTAGGTTAGGCCTAGTTAGGTTAGGTTAGGTTAAATCTTGTTAGGTTACATTAGATCTGGTTAAGTTATATTAAGCTTATTAATATTATATATTAAATTACATTACAGCTGTTAGTTTTTCTTAGATAAAAATGAAAATACCTTCACGTGGAAGATTACCTGATCATCTGGCAGGATACTTGGCTACCTTTATTTGGTCAAGAAGCTATGCAAAGGTGGATGTTAAACATTTATTTCAGGAAGAGAGAGCATAATGCAATATATATATATATATATATATATATATATATATATATATATATATATAT
>SEYY01011874.1:17500-27330 GCA_009176605.1 Armadillidium nasatum | reverse complement strand
TTTTTAAAACCACATTCCAAAACAAGTATGGTAATAAGAAAAGAAGATAATTCTGATCTATGGCGATGTCTCCGTCATCGTCTCGAAATGCTTTGATTAAAGCCCTAAAAAATCATCTGAAGAAGTTTAGAACAAGGTGGTACGAGGAATATCTTTTAAGCCTTCGAGAGACCTGTCGAGATTTATATCAAACCAGATGGGATAATCTGGTTAAGGTCGACGATGTAGTGCTGATCCGCAGTCCTGTAAAAGACAGACCATTTTGGCAAATGGGAATCGTCACTAAATTGATGTATGGAGATGATGGAAAAGTTCGATCTGTCTTCGTGAAGACACCAGGAGGACAAATCAGTCTATACCCTGTCAAACTTTTGTATCCCCTGGAACTATCTTTAACCCACAGTGGGTCATCTCAACCATCTTCTACTTCAACCGGATCAATGCCTTCGTCAGCTGTATCCTCAATGCCTGGGACATCTGCTCAGCCTACCACTTCGATATCCCGTCATTCAAAGGGAACACCTTCGGGAACTGTCAGACCAGTTCGGAAAGCAGCTGTGACTGCAAGAGTACACTTCAGAGAAGAAGACTCTGAATCCGAATCTGAATAAAAATAAAATTTCTCCAGGGTAGTGAGTATTCTTCTAAAAAAATGTAAGTATAAATCATTTACTTTTTCTTTTAATGACTCCACCCAAAAGGGCTGGAGCCATCCCTCCCCCTGGAGGATATAAAAATTAGAAATTCATATGGCTAAAAAATGTTAAAATCATATAGCTAAAATTTCAGCATTAAATGTAAAATCGAAAGTCATTATTCTTTAAAAAGTTCAGTTCCCATTTTGAAGTCGTTAAGACAAGTTCTCATTTTGAGGTCGTAATAACCAGTTCTCATTTTGAATCCGCAAAGGAAATTTCAAATTTTGCTGTCTTTAAGAAAATTATCTTAAATAACAATCTCGAATATATTTCAAGTTAAAAACTTTAATTGTCAAAAAAGTTCTTAAACATTTCAATCAAGATTTAATCATATCGTTTGATATAAACTTTGACTATTTAATCTGTCGATTACATATTCTTTCTCTAGATTATTCGCATCGTTACTGCAGTGAAGATTTTGTGAATTTAATTTCTAGACGAGAGGGGATTGGTTCACTCAACTGATTCCCGAGTGAGAAAATAAATTTTTCTCAAGACAAGAAGAATCTTTTCTATTTTAAAGATCTGTCTGTGTAAGTTATTCTTCTATTTTGTTCTTTCGTTTAGAAATTGCTCATAGTCTCATTCGTAACTAAAATCTGTTTTTTTTTATATTGCATTTACAGAGATGCTCTTTTGAGTAAAAGTTAATCTTATGCAAAATTTGGGAGAAACCAACCTGGAATCTTGGTTCGGATCGTAGCAAATTTATCTCCTGTTAATTCTGCAAAATATACCATCTTTGTTTTTTATTAATTTTATATATATATATATATATATATATATATATATATATATATATATATATATATATATATATATATATATATATATATATATATATATATATATATATATATATATATATATATATATATATATATATATATATATATATATTCTATTTTTACTTTCGTTGCTTTAGTTCCATTTTCTCTTTTACTTTATTACCATATATATATATATATATATATATATATATATATATATATATATAATATATATATATATATATAATATATATATATATATATATATATATAATATATATATATATATATATATATATATATATATATATATATATATATATATATATATATATATATATATATATAATATATATATATATATATATATATATATATATATATATATATATATATATATATATATATATATATATATATATATATATATATATATATATATATATATATATATATATATATATATATATATATATATATATATATATATATATATATATATATATATATATATATATATTTTAACTTTCGTTGCTTCTTAGTTTTCATTTTCTCTTTTACTTTAGTTTACCATTTAATTCCATTTAATAAGAGAAAATGAATATTAAACGATAAACTAAAGTAAAAAAGAAAATGGAATTAATGAAAAACCTATTCATCTTATCCTATTTTATGGGAATGATATGAAGCGATATCAAAGTTTATCCTTATAAACTTTGGCGATATTCTCCAGACAGAACTGAGACTGAAAGACATGAAGTGGTGAAGAATTTCTCAGATGATATCAGAAAGGAATTAGGGCTTGAAAAATTTGCATTTGTGTTATTAAAAAAAGGGAGATGAGCGGATGCTGAAAACATTATTATTTATGACGCTGTGATAAAAAAAATTAGAACCGGAAGTTGCATACAAATATTTAGGCATATAGGAATCAGAAGCAACAGAGAACGAAATAATTAAGAAGAGAATAAGGAAAGAATACCTATATAGACAGACAAAGTAATTCTAAAAACTGAATTAAACCCAAAAACAAAATTGAGGCTATCAAGGTACTTGCTATACCACTACCAACATACTCGGATTCGGAATTATTGATTGGTTTCAATATGAGATTAATGAATTAAATATATGAGCAAGAAAATTACTACTTGCAAACAAACCTGAATGGAAAAATTAGTATACGGCTAGAATGTACATGCCTAGAAATGAAGGGGTATGGGAATACATCTTATAGATGAAATTCACAAGAAGGAAATAATAAGATTAGGTGAATATGTAAATGGAAAAGGTACAAAATATATGAATTGGGTAAAAGGACAAGAAGAGCCAAAAGCAACAACAAAACCTCGTCTATACTAAAAATTGAATGTCAATTTTAATGCATATATTATAGGAATAGATGAAGAAATGCATAGAGAAGATACAGAATTAAATAATAAAATTCAAAAAATAAAAGATTTACAAAAAAAAATAGAGTAAAAGCTATTGAGACATAATGGCAAAACCATAAACATGCAAAAGTAGTAGTCCTGCTGAACAAAGTTTATATCAATAAGGAAAAAAATTGTAGAATTAATTTCAAAGGAATATTTAAGATTTGAAGTAGAAAGATTACTATAATAACAGCCCAAGACAGTGGACTCGGAACAGATTGGTTTTAAAAACTTATAGAAAAACAGGACTGTAGTGATAAATTCAGGATGTGTGGAGTAGGTGAGGAATCTGTTCTACACATATCTGGTTGTGAGACTCTACTTCACAGACAAGTGTAAACAGAAAGACAATGCAATTTACAAACTCTTTCACTACAGATTGTGCGAATACTACAACTTGGAAATAGCAACAGATAACTACAGAAACTTCTCTCCACTGTCAATAGCAGACAACGAACAAGCTCATATCTTCTATGACTACCCAATTCCAACTGAATAGTATCCCATGCAATAGGATAGGTATTGTTTTAACAGATAAAAACCTATAACAAATGCTATGTGATCGAAGTCAGTGTCCCATATGATGGAAAGAAAGAAAAACAAATAAAATAACAGTTAAACGAATGTGGAATGTAGAGAAAGTGGAAGTGATACCGATAGTAGTAGATGCATTGGGGGCAATTAAAACCAATCTAACCGCCCATCTAGAGAGACTTCCAATTGGAATAAACAATAGAATTAAGCCTGGAAGCAGTTAGGAAAAGCCAAAGTATAATAAAATTTGTATTAGGTATGTGACTGATGTGATGCAGAGGTGTAATGGATGTCAGCCCATGACCCAAGGTTTAGGGACACACACACACAAAAAAAAAACTTTTCGTTGACTAGTTTTCTTTACAATTTAAATAATATGAATTGGTTCTATCAGTCTCATTTTTATATTTAAAAAAAAGGTAAAATTGGTCAAATAGCTTCTTGTTCTCTTTTGAAAATTATAATTTAAATAACTTAAGATATAATTAACTAATTATGCCTTATTTATTAAATTTAATTATTTGTTACGGGAATTGGACATTTAGTGAGTCTACTTATAAAAAAAATGTAACTATAAAGTAAAAACATCAAAAAATCATTTGATTTTTTTTATTTTATATATAAATATATATATATATATATATATATATATATATATATATATATATATATATATATATATATATATATATATATATATATATATATATATATATATATATATATATATATATATATATATATATATATATATATATATATATATAATATAATATTTAAAACCACTATAATTAAAAATATAAAAATAAAACACAAAAGATGTTAACATTGAAGCTAAAAAAGATTATGAACAACGTAGGATTTAAAGCAAAAGGAAAGTGACAACAGTTTCAGAGACTTGCTTCCTGTCTCCCTCATCGGGCCAATACAAAGTCTATGGATGTTCATCACTACAAGACTCCCTTCAAGAATCTAGGTCAGCAATCCATCAACGAAAGCAGACTAGTAAACTAATTGGTCTGCCCAATTTTGTACAACCTACCAGAGGAAAGAGTTGCAGGATGCCATTAGAAGTTGTACCAAATTTTGCTGTTGTATAACAGGTGAAGCCGGAGAGAGTACAGAAGTAGAAGGTGGAGGAAACGGAGGAGTATGATAAACTTCTGGTAAATTATGGAATGTAAAGCATTGGAAATGGAGATTGTGGAAATCATCTGGTGGGTCTGGAATAAACTCAAAGGAGGCAGGATTCAATCTGTCAATATAGACTACCTTTGTTCAAGTAGGATGCTGAATGATTAAAGTCTTTTCTCGACGACGTAAAACCTGAAAAAGTCCCTCTTAACGAACATGCAACGAGTCTTGATAGTCATCGAGCAAGACAAAAACGAGAGTGCAAGGTTGAAAGATCTTTTGGAATAAATTTGTGTATATTTTGAATGTGTTTGTGAAAGTTTCCACAAAGAACATTGGCGGAGGCAAGAAAGATATGCGAAAAGGTTTGAAGGAAGAGGAGAACGCGAAGGGTCAAAGAGTTCACCCGGAAGATGAAGAGGTGAGCTCTACACCAGGTTCAGATGAAGTTGAATCGAGATCTTCTTTCATAGCTGAGAGAATGCATAGGCAGAGCTTCAGTCCACCGTTCCCGAAAGGGATTGGCAGCAAGCAAAACTTTAGTTGAACGGTCAAACTGCACTTAAAACTTTTCAGGGATTTTAGCATAATAGAAAATTCCAATAATTACAAGGAAGAAGGATGTTCAAAGAGTGAACAAAAATATAATGTCCAAACAAAAGTAAAGTATATACCTTTTCTTTCAATAGATAAATTGCTTGAATTACATACTACTCTTACCTCAGAGCTGGTCTTATTCTTTGTTTGTCTCGGATGAAATCTTAATTAAGAGGTCTGAGGCATTCCGTTACGAACCAGTTTTCCATGAAATGATTCCAAGAACAATACTTTAATTTTAGCTGGAATTGTATTTGTATTTTCTTTTTTTTTTTTAGTTTCATTTGATGAAGTCTGCAAAAGATTATATATGCGTTTATGATTGAGTTCTCTTTTGACCATCAAGTCTGGCGACTTATTCATTAAGTCATTTGAGTCGAAGGGGGATAAGACTTTGTAAGGACATTTTATATTAAAAGAATATAAAACTATTTTTAATTTATTTTTTAAACAATTTATTTAATTTTTAACGAACAATTTAGCGTTACTTTAGGATTTCATTTACGTCAAACTACAAAAAGTGAGTCATCAATAAATACAAAGGAATTGACACCATTATAAATAATTTTATTAATCAAAATCATTTTCTAACTTATTTAACTTTAAATATTTACAATAAAAATAAAAATATAAAATCTTTTTGCAAGTCCTTTTATAAGGAGTTCTCCTTTATGAAATCAAAGGTCAAACCTTGACCCATAAGGATTCAGTTATTTCTCATTTCCCTCTCTCGCCTTCTTTACCCACATCCTAATACCAATCTTGGGCATAAGTGACTTTTTTAAAGTGTCTCTTCCAATTACATTCATAAGTATACTCAGAACATTTAAATAACTTTTTGTTTTTTCAGTCGCCCTTTTAAAGGCTTATTAATAATCACAGTAAACAAACCTCCACTATTAGACCACCTGTTCCTCTTTTATCAGAATCCTAACACAAGCCTTAATATAACAGTACTTTTCCTAATTATCATTAATCACAACTTCAATCATTTGATATAAAGGTTATAAGTGTTAGATCTTTTTAGTTTTTTTTTATTCCTCGAGTTGAGCCTATATCCATTTTTTAATCTGTTCAACATATTGCTTAAGGGGTTCAGTGCTAGTACAAACAGTAGAGGGGACATAGTGTCACCTTGAAAGATTCCCCTTCTTATCTTAATTTCAAAATTACTTTTCTATGTTGTCATTGTCTTTTCAATGATACTGATTATTCTTTCATTGATTTTAATCATTTCTTTGATACATGAGTGAGGCACAGAGTCATAGGCTTTCCTATTACCAATCCATGTCATGCACACGTTCTTTTGTGCTCTTCTACTGTTTCCGACTATCATCTTATTAATTAGTTGTTCTTTTGTTCCATAGGAATTTTTTGCCATCATTCAACACGTCATTATTTGAGATGTGATTTTGCAGTTATAACGCCTGTCAATATTTTATGCATTGTGGGGTGGCACGTGAATGGTCTGTATTTGCTGGGATCTTCTGTATTGTCTGATTTTGGTAGAAGCATTGTTTCTCTGAAAGTAAACCATCCTGGTATCTCCTCATTTTCTTCTATTTTTCGATTGTCCATTTATTTTGTACTCTGTCAACACCTTTTCCTTTTTATAATGTTTTTCACTTCGGATCTTTCTATTTTTAGATAATTCATTTCAATAATATCAACATTCATTGCTTCATTTTTTATTTCTTGGATCCATTATACTTCTTCCATATGTTAAATATTGTTTTTGTAGATGTTTCTCCAGAACCTTCACACTGTTCTTTATGTGGTATTTTCAGCACTACTTCCTGTTTATGACGTAATTTTTAAAAAATTTACCATGGTCTTTCATGAACATTCTATTCTCTTTCTCCACCTTTTCGTTATCTTTTCAGTTTCATACATTTTGCAGCAAGCAATAATTTTCTTCTGACCAATGCATGAGATAATCTATCACCATTTCTTATTATTTCTTCATTAAATATATTCTCGACTTTGTTTTTTGCTATTCGTGTTCCAACTTCTCTTTTAAACATCGTTAGTAACCCAATCTCACTTCTTAGGTTATCTATCTGTTTCTCTAATCTAAATTTCCATGATGGCATTTTGTTTCTCTTAAGTTTTTGTTGGTCTTTCCTGTTCTTGAATCGTTTTTATTCCCATTGCGTCTGACACTGCCCTACTTGTTGCATAGTGTAATCGGTTTACTTCCGAGATGCTGCAGGTAGTGGGTCATCTTTTTCTTGTATTATTTTAAACAGTTCTTCATTGGTTTTTGTTTTTTAAGTTTTCTTTCTCCGGTTTCTTCTTTTTTCTAGGTGGTTGTACTGTTGAGATTTGTTTCTTTAGTTTCTCGCTTTTTTTCTTTCTTGTATTTTTCTTACATTTCTTTTATTTCCTTACCCACCTCCAAAGTTAAATTAAATTTTTTTTTTACCCTTTCGGTTATTTTTTTCCTTAATATTACATAGTTCATTTGTTGGTAACGTTGCTTTTTCTTTCTTTGGAGTAGTTTAGGATGCATTGTTTTTGTTTTATCATAATTTTCCTTTCAGTATCTTTGTATTTGATATGGAATCTCAATTCCATAAAATCATTTGCAATTAGTTTTTCTTTTTTTATTATGTATTTCCAAATTTCCTTTTCTTCTGCCTCGAGCAGGATACATTCCCCCCAAAAAGCAACCCTCCAAAACTCCATTTCTTTGGTGATTTCTTCCCTTCCTCTTTTCTTCTTCATCGTCCTTGTGAGTACACTTTTCTTCCCTCTTTGTAGTGATAAATTCTTCAACCTCATTTTCGATTTAATTTATTTGTGGTTCTGTTATTTGTTTTTTTTTATCCTTACATTAGTTGCTATGTTGAGATCTGCTGTCTGGTGTGTTTTCAATCTTGCTCCTATCCATCAATCCTCCTCTTTTTAAGAGCATTTCTCTCAATCTGTTCCATGTTCCCTTTTTCGAGAATTGTTTGCGTGTGTAAGCATGTGTCGTTTTTAGTTTCTTTTTAGATTACATTCACAGGAGCAGTCAGAACATTTAAATAGTTTTACATTTGTGTGTGTAAGCATGTGTTTCTTTTTAGATTACATTCATAGGAACAGTCAGAACATTTAAATAATTTTACATTTGTGTGTGTAAGCATGTGTTTCCTTTATGATTACATTCATAGGAACAGTCAGAACATTTAAATAATTTTGTTTGTGTGTGTAAGCATGTGTGTTTTTAAGCTTCCTTTATAATTACATTCATAGGAACAGTTAGAACATTTAAATAATTTTACGTTTTTGTGTTTAAGCATGTGCATTTCTAAGCTTTCTTTATGATTACATTCATACGAGCAGTGAGAAAATTTATACAACTTTATATTGCTGTGAATCAGCATATGATTTTTTAATACTGATTTAAAATTGGATTCATAACTGCAATGAGCGCACTTAAACTTTCTTTTGTTGTGTGTTTTTAAATGAGTCTTCAACTCATCTTTGCTTTTAAAACTAAAATTACAAAATCTGCAACTGAAATTTTCCACATGATACTTTTTTATGTTTCGTTGAGGCACTTCTGCTTTCTGAGGTTTGCTTTTTGAACTACTTTTCACTTTCAAATCTTTTTCTCCTTCAGCAGCATTCATCATGAGGGTCTGCAAAACAAATGAATAAGAAAAAAGTATAAAAATATTCAAGTATTTTTTAAGTAGTTCTCTATTCTTCCTTTTTTTATTAATTTTAGTTTTTTAAAAGTTTAGAAGAAAAATGGTATTGTATTTAGGCGCGATAACTCTCAATTTTAGGGCGAAAATGACGTCACTAAGTTTTCTGAAGATACCTTCTCATATAATTAAATATTAAGATGTTAATAAACAATGTAAACAAACCCATTTTTGTAGTCTCCATTTTTTTTACGACTTTTACGTGGTTTTATATATATATTCTTAATATTTATTTTAACGTTAAAATATAATGTAATTTTCAAAATTATTTATTTATAAACTTCATTTAATTTCATATAACCTTAAATAAAATCCTCGTACATAGGTACAGTATATCAAGTATATATATTGGAAATTAATCTTTTATATTGGTTACCATTATTTTTTTGTTTTAATTTTTTTGTTTTAAAAGTTAGGATACTCTAAAACATCCAATATTAGGACATCCATTTTTGGATGGCAACACAATTTTCAAAAAAATGAATCTGTTTACATGTGTTTGGCATTACTTATTTATTACTTTGACACGATAAAATGTAACTTTACTCAGTGCAAACATTTTAAAAAGAATATCTTCCACAACATCAATTTTTAAAATATCTATGCCAATTTTGAGGAATTTTCTATATAGTGCTTAGGAGTGGGAATTTGAAACTGGATTAAAATTAGAGCTAGCTAGTTTTGACCCTAGATGAAGTCTGCCCTACGATTGCTAATTTTAATATCTCACTCTTAGTTATAGAAAAAGATCATTATCTACTTATACCTGTTATTAATTTGATTTAAACTTATTTTGATGAGTTTGATAGTACCTGTTTGGCTTTCAGAGTTAAGAAATTTCAGCTCTGACGTTCGAATAGGAATCAATTTAAAAGGCCCTTGATAAAATTTATCTAATAATATAAATTTTTTATTTTTAAAAGTGTATATCCAAATATGTTTTTAGAAACCTTTACTATTGCAGTT
>SEYY01011874.1:0-12500 GCA_009176605.1 Armadillidium nasatum | reverse complement strand
TATAATAGCGATAGTATAGAGAGAGCAACGCAACAATTCGACGGGAAGAAAGAGATTGGAGAGAGTAAGAGCGGGAGAGTGGATAAGATGAAAAGCCCTAGTTTCCATCTTTTTGAGAAGAGCTGTATGTGTGGAACCACCCCAGATGCGAGGCGTACTCCATACAATGGACGAACAATACCCCTATACAGAGCAAGCAACTGGGGTGGTGTGAAGAAATATTGAAGGCGCCTCAGAACACCCAACCTCTTAGAAGCTTGTATAGAGTGAGAAGTAATGTAATCATTCCAAGAAAGGTCTCAAGAAAAGAAACAGTGAGAATATTGAGGACAGATGAAGGTTTGAGTTGAGTGTTTTCGAAGAAGATATCATAGTTGTGTGGAAGATTGTGACGAGTAGAAAGATGGAGGAATTGAGTTTTTGAGGCATTGAAAACGACCATGTTTTCTCTGCCCCAATTTGAAATGAGAGATAGATCAGAGGTCAGTTGTTCCAAGGCCGTCCTTCGTGAATCTATCAACTGCTTTTGGGAGGGATGTCTTTCAAATTGAGAGGAGTTATGAAGGGTGGAGTCATCAGCATTGGTGTGTATAGGAGACGAAGTATTAGAGAGAAGATCATTGATGAAAATTAAAGAAAGTTGGGGATAAGACAGATCCTTGAGGAACAGCACTATTTATAGATTTATAGGAAGAACGGTGGAACAGCTGCTATAGAATGACTGGAAAGGAAATTAGAGAGAAGGTCACAGATAGAAAGATAGATTTCGAAAGAGGGAAGTTTGGAAATCAAAGCTTTGTGCCAGACTCTATCGAAGGCTTTCGATATGTCTAGCACCACAGTGAGAGACTCACTGAAACTCCAAAGAGTAGAGGGCCAAGAGTCAGAAAGTAGGGAAAGAAGATCACCAGTAGAATGTTCTTTACGAAAGTCATACTGGCAATCAGAGAAAAAATTAGAAGAATTAAGGTGTTTCCAAATTTTCCTGTTAAGGATAGGTTCAAAAACTTTAGAAAGAACGGAGGTTAAAAATAGAATGATAGTGATAGTTAAGAGGGTATAGAGGGGTTCCCCTTCTTCCGCACAGATTGAATGAGCGCACGTTTAAAGCAAGAAGGGAAGCAAGAAGTGGAGAGACAGAGATGAAATAGTTTACCAAGGCAGTGTGTAAGCTCAAAAGAACAAGTATTGAGAATCGCAGGAGGAATACCATCAGGACCATACGCCTTCTTAGTGTTAAGCTCAGAGAGAGCAGAAATTGCATCTTTAGAAGAAATTACAATATTAGGCATAAATTAGTTGGAGGGGGTTAAAGGTGGGGAATAGCTATGGAATCGTTTAAGGTAGAGTTAGAAGCAAAAGTTTGAGTGAAGAGTTCAGTTTTAGTAGAAGGTAAAATGGCAGTTATGCCATCAGAAGAAACTAGAGGAGGGAAAGTGGAAGAAGCAAAGTTAGAGTTGACATTTTATGCAAAATAACAGAAATGGCAAGAGGAAGAGGAGCCTGAAAGATTATTGCATTTGCGGTGGAGACCAAGGCTGGAATTTTATCAGGGCTTGCCAGGGTTGCTTAAAATTTGTAAAGAAGTCAAAAGCACTGAAATTTTATATTAAGAAAATTATTTATAAATTTAATTGAGGTTTATTTAATTATAAGGAAGGAGTAGAACAGCCAACATTCACTTTAATTGGAAGTATCTGTAGGAAAACAAATCAAGTATATATATATATATATATATATATATATATATATATATATATATATATATATATATATATATATATATATATATATATATATATATATATATATATATATATATATATATAATTCAGGCTTGGGTCCAAGGACAAGTACTTGTACCAAAAATAATTGGACTTGCGTCTAATGTACTTGGAAAAATGAAATTCCTTTCAAGTATTTTTAAGTTAAAATATAAAAATAATTTATTGATCTCTTACTTTCTCAATTTTAATGAATGTATCCAACCCTCACTATCCCTTGCCAACACTCAAATACCGAGTAAACAAATTATTATTGCTTCGTGTTCAAGGTAGGTATTTAAAAAAAGTTGGGAATTCACGAAATCTTATCAAAATGTCAACTGATATCTTGCATAGGAGTTACAGCTCACTACAGAGGTAAATGGCATTTAGAGAGTGATATATTACCTAGCAAACTATTCCATGGGCATATTTTTTTTTTTTTTTTTTTAAGTTATCACCATCACTCACGGGCAGAGCCCTATTCGAGGGGTGTGGTTCTTAGCCAGGGAAATTGAGTTATATATTATTTCTGACCAAGATGATAAGTTACACAGATTATTTGGGTTTTTGGATAAGGAAACCCTGCTCCGGTACAAACTTACAAAGGAATATGAGCAAGTTTTAATGGATTTTGACAGAGAATCTAATCTAAGATTATAAATATTATGACTGAAAATGTTACAATAAAATATCTCCTTTTTTCCTACCATGATTTTCTGAAATAACTTCTGAAAATTAAGATGCAGACTCAAATAGTAATGATCTAAGCAACATTTTTAAACATATTCTGAGCTGCACAAACCACCAAATATAATTTCTGCTTTGCTCATACTTTGTAGTTTGTAGTACAAGTTCAACTTTTAAAAAAAAAAAAAAAAAAAAAAAAAAAAATTAGGTATAATACTGGGCAAAGTTTTAAAGTTGGCATTTGTTTTGCATAAGTCGGCAATAGTAACAAGATATTCTAGAAACAAAAATAGAATACTGTTATCATACTAACTGGAATTCATAAAGTTAAAATAATCAAATTCAAATTGCAAATTTCTGAATAAAATTAAATAGTTTAGGAGTTCAAACAAACAGTTTGACACATATGACCAAAATATTCTTAAAATATATACTAAATTTTTAACCATTTGAGGATATAACTGACTCAGTTCAATGGCAAAACTTTTTCATCAAGCTTAATTATCACATGTGTTCAAAAACTAAAGTATCATCTCAAGTAGATGCAGTCAAAATATAAATACTCTCGAATTCAGTCTCAAAAACTTCATACAAATGTTTATTCAGTTATATGGAAATAAAAAAAATAATACTTAATCAAATGCATTTGAAATAAATTGTGGATTTCAGCTGAACTGGTGCTCTAAAGAAGAAAGGGTAACCCTAAGCTATTCCTTATTAACAACATCATTATTCATTTTCAAAGAAACTTCAAAAGCTTCTAACATCAATTTGCGTTATCAGAGAATATGCTGGTATCAAGTTCAGGGAACCCTCCACTGAAGAGGAAGAAACTTAGGCTTTGTAGCTTCTTTAAATCAAAACTTGCCATTTTCATTTGAAGAAACTTCAGCTTCCAATATCAATACTGCAAGATCAGAGTATATCGAAATCCTCATTAGAAGAGATAGAAACCTCAGCTTTATAGCTTCTTCAAATCAAAACTCGACAGACACAAATAAAATGCAGGAGAACACATTAATATTGAAATATAGAATGGTAATACTTTAGTTCAACTATGCTCGTAATTCAACATGATGTGAATAGTAGAATGGCATGAAGGATTGGGCCAAATTTTATTAATTTATGGACCACTAATCTGATATCTATAAGAGCATATCCAGGACCAAAAGAGAATGTAACATACTAAATATTAAAATTACATGTAATTACACATTAAACTAAAGAAAAGACAATTTAATACTAACATATCAAATTGTTAAATTAAAATTTTTAAAATATACATTCCAATTTCATCTTTGTCAAAAAAAAATCTTAATTTTTTCCATCACTACTGTATTCCCAGCACAAAAGGGAGCTTGTGCAACATGTCTTTTAAATACAATCTCATTCTCCCTTTATTCAACTCTCTGACTCGAGACCTACCCACCATGCTCACAATAAAGAATACTATTCTTTATTTTACTTAACTAAGAACTTTAAAATTATGTTGAAATTCTACTCCTTGCATTCAGAAAAGCTTCATATACATAAGAAAATTAAAGATACATTATATTCGTACATGAAAAAGAAAAAAAATAAAAAAAATAAAAAAAAATATAAAAAAATAACAATATAAATACAACTATCTGTATGGAAGGTAAGAATAAACTAGCCTCCAGCCAAGTGAACATATACTTTATATGGTGTTTTAAAGTATATGTGTAGTAAATAAAGGAATGTTTCACAATATTAATAATAAAATAATAATATATTAAATATAATATTATTATATTTTATTATTTTTTTTTTTTTTTTTTTTTTTATATTATATATATTATATTATATATATATATATATATATATATATATATATATATATATATATATATATATATATATATATATATATATATATATATATATATATATATATATATATATATATATATATATATATTACCTCACCTGAGAATCTTGTTGATGAGTCATATTCCAAGTCCAATTCTTCTACTTTTACTTCAGTTTTACATTTGACATCCAAATTAATATTTATTTTAATGGAAATATTTTCCAAATGATTAAAAAACTGAAAACAGAAAAGAGTAAAAAAAATAAGAACACTTCTCAAAATTTTCATACTAATTTTGATTTAAAATTGAAAACCAAAGTCAGAATTTTTTTTAAAAAAATAATTTGCCTTTTGTATTACAATTCTTATTTAAAATTCATCCATTGCAAATAAATAATCAGACCATATAAGAACATAAGAAAAATAGCAACAACAAAAAGCCGTAAGGGCCTATCAAGAATGTTCCAGTCAAACGAAAGACAATTTGCTTACCTAAACACATGGAAAATATATATCCCAGATTACAGAAAATATGGATTAAATATGCAAAGTCAAACCAAAGGTGGCAAATAGAAAACCTAATTAGTGGAGTAGAGAGATAAAAGATAAAATCAGTGAAAAGCATTGATGTTTTAAAATATTCAAAGGTAGGAGCAGGGGAGAAGATTTGGAACATTATAAGAGAATTAGGAATGAACTTAACCAGTCAATAAGAAGAGCAAAGAGAATGGCAGAAATTAATTTGGCAAGGAACAGTAATAAAGACCTGAAGAAGATTTTTAGCTTTTACAAATTTAATAGCAAGGATAAGAAAATTGACCCAATTAAAATTGATGGAAATTTACTGAGTTCAGATAAGGAATTGTTTAATATTTTCAATGCTTATTTCGCACCAGTGTTTACTGAGGAAAGGTTGGATAGCAGTTTAGAGACTAATAGCTCTAGTATACATGTAATGAATAGGTGTACAGCATTTCAAATTGAGTTAAATGAAATCGCATCTTTACTAGAACATATTGACCCAAATAAGGCAGCGGGTCCAGATGGTGTGTATGGTAGAATTCTAAAAGAGGGGAGTAGCAGTATTGCAAAGGCACTGTATTTGATTTTTAAGCGATCTATTGCTTTTGGAGAGGTACCTGAGAACTGGAAAATGGCATGTGGTGCCCAGTTTTAAAATAGGTAGTAAGAAGATTTAGGGAACTATAGGCCACTTAGTTTAACATCTCTGATTGTGAAAATTTTGGAAAAGTTACTGAAAAGTCATATAGAGAAGCATTTAGATGATAACAAGATACTATATAACTCCCAGCATGGCTTTAGAAAGGGTAGATCATGTAAGACAAATGTACAAGAATTTATGGAATATATTACTGAATGCATAGACAGGGGTGATCCAGTTGATGTCATATATTTAGACTTTAGCAAAGCTTTTGATAAAGGTACCCTCATGTTAGGTTGATGCAAAAGTTGTTGCAGTATGGTATAGATGGAATGGTACACAATTGAATTAAAAAGTGGTTATAGTTCAGAAGGCGGTGTGTATTACTTAATGGAAATAAGTCATTATGGGAAACGGTGAAGAGTGGGGTCCCACAGGGTTCTGTGCTGGGACCACTTTTTTTCCTTATATATATAAATGATTTAGACAAAGGTCTTAAATGTAAGGTTTCTAAGTTTGCTGATGATACCAAAGTGGTTACCTCAGTAAGGAATAATGATGGATGCAGAAAGCTTCAATGTGATCTACATTGACTTCTTGGTTGGGCAGAGAGGTGGCAAATGAACTTTAATAGAAAAAAATGTAAAGTTCTTCATGTAGGTTACTCAAATGAAGGATTTAATTATGAAATGAATGGGGATTGGTTTGAGCCTGTGGACCAAGAAAAGGATTTAGGTGTGATTGATTATTAGCAGTAATCTGAAGGTGAGTGATCAATGCTTGGAAGCAAGGAATAGAGCTAAAAAGATGTTAGGTATTATTAATCACAATGTTGTTTACAAGAGCAAAGAGGTTATAAGCAAGTTATTTAATAGCTATGTTAGGCCAGCATTAGAGTATTGTGCACAGGTTTGGGCTCCTCATTTTAGAAAAGTCAAAGATATGCTGGAGAGAGTACAATGTCGAACAAGGATGATTTCTGGCTTTGAAAATAAGAGCAATGAAGAGAGGTTGAAGGAGTTAGGAATGTTCTCGGTTGAAAGGAGATTTCTTAGAGGGGATAGGATACATATTTACAAAATATTTGCATCTGACAGTAATACAGAGATTGAAAAATATTTTTAGTGGACAATGGAAGAGAAACTAGAGGACATAAGAAAATTAAAAAGAAGCCATGCCATCTCGATCTAAGAAAATACTCTTTCAGTAATAGAGTTGTTAATTTTTGGAATGACTTGCCACAAGAGATTGTTGACTGTGATTCTCTTGTCAAATTTAAAAAGGGGCTAGATAGATATATGGATGGTTTATGTTTTATTATAGCATAACTTAGACTAGGCCAAATTGGTGGGTATGTATTAATTTTTAGATCAACTAAGCAAGATGACTAAGCAAAATGGCAGTTTTTTGTAGTGGGTGATGGTTCATTGAATATTGCATGTATAATTGAGCTTAGTTTTACTTTTATCTTTGCATGAATGAACTGATAACTAGGGATGTGATAGACCTAGTCTTTCATGCATGTATTAGTATTGTTATAGTTATTATTTGCTGGGACTGGGACAGTCTCAATAGACCCTTGTGGCTTCTAACTGTCTCTATTTTCCTATATTCCTAACACGCACTCCAACCACAAATGCCAAAACTAAAGCTACAGCATATGCAAACTGCATGCTGCTATTCATTTGATTAGACTATGGTCATGTATACTGTGCAAAGAGTAGATGCAATAACTAACTACCATCCCAACAAATTGGCTTAGTAATGATATGTACCAATCCAATCGCTTCTTAAATGTTGGAAGTGATCTAATAACTTTGAGGAAAACCATTACAAAAATTGGTAATTATGCGTGATTCATCTCTCATTTGGTATTTAGTAGTTATACATAATATAAACTGAAAATTTATTATATATTGAAGAAAAACAAAAAATTGGGTCAAAGAAATAAATTCAATAAATTTAAAAATAATTGAAGTACTAAAAATTCTGTTATACAATGATATAATTAGGCCAACTACACTGAATGTGCTTACACCTTATAGTGAATTGCAGAGAACAGCAAAAATTATCCATATTAATATATTGATATTTCATAACATTGTTACTAGAAATTTGAAATATTTAAAAAGTACATTTTAGCAACTTTTTCTTTATTAATTTTTTATTTTGGTTAGGCCTATTTACTGGCCATTAATGTACATTTACCCTTTAAGTAAAGGTTAGGTTAAGTAGAACTAGTTTGCTAGATTAGTATCAATATATTCCTATATTAGCATAAATATATTTTCCAATTATCTTCCATATTGTTAAAGTCGCAGACAAACATAAAGCTTTATGATGTTCAAAATCTATTTTTACTAAAAGTGTATTAAGAAATTTGATTTTTCAACCCATTTTTATTATTTTTCTTCAATATACATTACATTTCCAGTTTATATTTTGAATACCAACTAAATACCAGGTGAGAGACGAACCATGCATACTTACCCAATAATTAACTATTTATGCTCAATAGATAGTTTCTTACATTAAGATTATATTGCTTTTTTCAAATTTTCTTCTCATGGTCTCTTGTTTCCATTGGAACTAGGGACTGACTGGGGTTGGAATTTTACTTGGGCCGGGGTCTTCCAAATTTCAAAGAGGTCAAAATCATTGAAATTTTAGGTTAAATTTAGATATAATTTTAATTGAGACTTATTTAATTAGGCAATATTTTAGTGATGTGGGCCAAAAAAAAAATTTTTCTTCTCAGCTTAACTACGAAAATGAAATTAAATTTTTTTTTTTAATTATTAAAATGACAAATGATTTTGTAAAGAAAAAAAAAAAATTTAAACTAAGAATAAATAATTACATGTTCAACATGTAAATGTACATGTTGGAACAAATGATATAGGTCATAGAAAGTCAGAGGAACTGTTAGCAAGCTATAGGAATTTGATTGAAAGACTGAAAGTAAGTGGTAGGAAATGCATGGTGTCAGGTATATTACCTAGGTTGGGAGCAGGGCTAGAATGGGAAAGTAGGGCTTTTGGTATGAATGAAAGGGTTAGGAATTTATGTTTATCAGAGAATATTGGATTTTTGGATCACTGGGAAGAGTTTCAGGACAAGAATCTGTTTGCAAGAGATGGAGTTCACCTCAGTCGAGAGGGTGTGCAGCTTCTAGGTTACAGGCTGGAGAGATGTCTGCCGGGAAATTAGGTAAGGATAGAGGTGAAGGGACATAATATTCGCACTGCTAGTTGTGGAGATGGTGATTTTAATATTGACGGTGGGATTGGTATGAATAAAAATAAAGGTGCTTTACAATATAGGCCGATTAATAAAAATGGAGACATTACTAGAAATCAAGATGGAAAGGATACATATAAGGACATGTTTAGTATGAAATGTTTTTACACAAATGCTCAGAGCCTTAGAAACAAAAAAGATGAGTTGACTAGTTACATTATAAAGGAGAATCTTGACATTATTTGCATTACTGAAGCATGGGTTAATGAGGCATTTTACGGAGATTCCCTACAGGAATATGAAATAGAAGGATACTCATTTTACCTATACCAACGTAGAGGAAGAAATGGTGGAGGTGTAGCACTCTATGTTAAAAGCAATATTGAATCGGTGTTAATTGCTGACATTAAAACAAATCAGGATGTGGAATCTCTGTGGGTAGATATTCTTATGTATAATAAATCATACAGGATAGGAGCATTTTATAGAGCTCCTGATCAGAGTCAAGTATTAGATGAAGATATGGTGAAGGAAATCAAGGTAGCGTGTGAAAATAATGCAAAAGGGGTAGTCATTATGGGTGATTTTAATTTTCCAGACATTGAGTGGAATACTTTGAGTTGCATGGTTAATAGAAGTTCAGTATTTGTAAATTGTATTCTATACAACTTTTTGAGTCAGATGGTCCAAGAACCAACAAGGCATGCAGCATTGTTAGATTTAATATTAACAAATGATGAGAATATGGTGAATGATATGTCGAAGTTGGGGAGACTTTAGGAGCTAGTGATCATTATATTATTAGATTTAACTGGAATATGAGGTCTGGGCCCAAATTGCAAGTCAATAGGGAAAAGATATTAGATTTCAGAAACGGAGATTTTAGCAAATTCCGAGCAATGCTCAATGAAATTGACTGGGATAAGGAGTTTAATGGTCAGAATTGTTTCATCATGTGGGAATACTTCAAGCAAATATTGTCTTCCATTCAGTCTGTGTGTTTTAAAGATAAATCCATTAGGGTGGCAAATAGAAAACCTAATTGGTGGAGTAGAGAGATAAAAGAGAAAATCAGTGAAAAGCGTAGATGTTTTAAAATATTCAAAGGTAGGAGCAGGGTGGAAGATTTGGAACATTATAAGAGAATTAGGAATGAACTTAACCAGTCAATAAGAAGAGCAAAGAGAATGGCAGAAATTAATTTGGCAAGAAACAGTAATAAAGACCTGAAAAAGTTTTTTAGTTTTATAAATTTAAAAGTAAGGATAAGAAAATTGGCCCAATTAAAATTGATGGAAATTTAGTAAGCTCAGATAAGGAATTGGTTAATATTTTCAATGCTTATTTTGCATCAGTGTTTACTGAGGAAAGGTTGGATAGCAGTTTAGAGACTAATAGTTCTAGTATACATGTAATGAATAGGTGTGAAGCATTTTGAAATTGAGTTAAATGAAATTAAATCCTTTACTAGAACATATTGACCCAAATAAGGCAGCGGGTCCAGATGGTGTGTATGGTAGAATTCTAAAAGAGGGAGTAGCAGTATTGCAAAGGCACTGTATTTGATTTTTAAACGATCTATTGCTTTTGGAGAGGTACCTGAAGACTGGAAAACAGCATATGTGGTGCCCATTTTTAAAAAAGGTAGTAAGGAAGATTTAGGGAACTATAGGCCAGTTAGTTTAACATCTCTGGTTGTGAAAATTTTGGAAAAGTTACTGAAAAGTCATATAGAGAAGCATTTAGATGATAACAAGATACTATATAACTCCCAGCATGGCTTTAGAAAGGGTAGATCATGTCAGACAAATCTACTAGAATTTATGGAATATATTACTGAATGTATAGACAGGGGTGATCCAGTTGATGTCATATATTTAGACTTTAGCAAAGCTTTTGATAAGGTACCCCATGTTAGGCTGATGCAAAAGTTGTCACAGTATGGTATAAATGGAATGGTACAAAATTGGATTAAAGAGTGTTAAAGAACAGAAGGCAGTGTGTATTACTTAATGGTAATAAGTCATTATGGGAAACGGTGAAGAGTGGGGTCCCACAGGGTTCTGTGCTGGACCACTTTTGTTCCTTATATATATAAATGATTTAGACAAAGGTCTTAAATGTAAGGTTTCTAAGTTTGCTGATGATACCAAAGTGGTTACCTCAGTAAGGAATAATGATGGATGCATAAAGCTTCAAAGTGATCTAGATAGACTTCTTGGTTGGGCAGAGAGGTGGCAAATGAACTTTAATAGTAAAAAATGTAAAGTTCTTCATGTAGGTTACTCAAATGAAAGATTTAATTATGAAATGAATGGGGAGTGGCTTGAGACTGTGGAGCATGAAAAGGATTTAGGTGTGATTATTAGCAGTAATCTGAAGGTGGGTGATCAATGTTTGGAAGCAAGGAATAGAGCTAATAAGATGTTAGGTATAATTAATCGCAATGTAGTTTACAAGAGCAAAGAGGTTATAAGCAAGCTATACAATAGCTATGTTAGGCCAGCATTAGAGTATTGTGCACAGGTTTGGGCTCCTCATTTAAGAAGAGACATAGATATGCTGGAGAGAGTCCAACGTAAGCAACAAGGATGATTTCTGGCTTTGAAATAAGAGCTATGAAGAGAGGTTGAAGGAGTTAGGAATGTTCTCAGTTGAAAGGAGATTTCTCAGAGGGGATATGATACAAGTTTACAAAATATTTGCATCTGGCAGTAATACAGAGATTGAAAAATACTTTATAGTGGACCATGGAAGAGTAACTAGAGGACATGATAAGAAAATTAAAAAGAAGCCATGCCATCTCGATCTAAGAAAACTCTTTCAGTAATAGAGTTGTTAATTTTTGGAATGACTTGCCACAAGAGATTGTTGATTGTGATTCTCTTGTCAAATTTAAAAAGGGGCTAGATAGATATATGGATGGTTTAGGTATTATATAGAATAACTTGACTAAGCCAAATTGGTGGGTATAATGAATTTTTAGATCAACCTATGACTAAGCCTAATTGGCAGTTTATTTTTTGTAGTGGGTGATGGTTCATTGAATATTGCATGTTAAAACTGGCCTTTGGTGTTATTTTTTATCTTTGCATGAGTAAACTGATAACTAGGGATAGGACAGACCTAGTCTTTGTGCATGTATTAGTATTGATAGTTAATATTTGTTTGGACTGGGACAGTCTCGATAGGCCCTTGTGGCTTCTAACTGTCTCTATTTTTCCTATGTTCCTATGTTCCTATGTTCCTAATTACTTTTTCAATATGATGTCAAAAGATTGCCTACTGAAAGTGTAAAAATATCCTTTGACTATTTTTACCAGCTTGCTATTATGACTAGATTTTAAAAGATTTTGAAGCTAAAAATGCAAATAATAGTTAAAAATATATATATATTAAGGATGCACCGATTAATCGGCAGATAATCAGTAATTGGCCATATTACCGATTAATCGGTAATCGGCTATTCACATGATTGATCAGCCGATTGCTTAAATCCTTTACCAGAACAAACCAACCTTACAAGACCATTTCATAACTCATTAATCATCAGATAGCTTCGACAGTAACAAATAACAAACCAATATAATTCCCAAATTGTTTGTCATTTTTTGGCCTATTATGGTTTTTGCCTTTTTTTTTTTTTTTTTTTTGACTTTATTAATAATAATTCATAAATTATGAAACATTAGCATATTACAATTGACTCATTATTAATAAAATACATACATACAAATTGCATGAAAATACTAATGTCTTTCTATCTAAGTTCTCAAGCTCATCAGTATTTAAATTCAATACTCTTAAGTTATAA
>SEYY01011873.1:0-12076 GCA_009176605.1 Armadillidium nasatum | reverse complement strand
TTAATCAAATATAAAACGTTTTTTACACAATTGTAAGGTAAGCTTTTTTTTAGCACATATTCATTCTATCTATAACAAATAATCTCTCCTCTGGTAACATCATGGGCATCACATTCCCGTAAAATAAATGTAACAATCTAAAATATTGTGGGTTCCATTTTCCTACTTCATATGTATTGAACCTTGAGCCCTACACTTATTACATTATAATATATATATATATATATATATATATATATATATATATATATATATATATATATATATATATATATATATATATATATATATATATATATATATATATATATCTTAATATAATATTTTTAATTTAAATTAAATATGTATTTATAGGAATATGAAGTACTTTTCCTTTATTACTTCTGATCCTTTAATATATATATATATATATATATATATATATATATATATATATATATATATATATATATATATATATATATATATATATATATATATATATATATATATAAAGTATGAAGTGAAGTATCAGCATATTTTTAGGTATCAGTATCAATAAAAAATTATCAATACCAATACAAGATTTTTTAACAGTAAAGAAATAAAATAATATATATATATATATATATATATATATATATATATATATATATATATATATATATATATATATATATATATATATATATATATATATATATATATATATATATTCTCCCTTGAAGAGTTTTCATACTGTCATTGGGACTAGCATATTTTGCCATCTGCTCTTAAAAATCCCTCTCCTAGAGTGCTCTAAAAGATCATGTTTTACAGCTTGTTGGTTGAAGTGCCAGTCCTTGAGTTTTATTTAAACTCCCAGGTAGAGTTTTCACCCTTTTAGTGAGACTAGCACTGGGTGGGTTTTTGCCAAAAACCAGGGGAATTGATGGGGTTTTCTGGGTTTTTGATAAAAAAAAGTGTTGTACCATACAACACTTTCTATTTCATTTCCAATTACTGTAGACACATGCAACTTGTGTGTGTCTACAGTAATGTAAAAATGTTTATTTATCCCTTTTTAAAAAAATAAAATGTTTTAAGAATATTCTTTATATTTTCAGGTGTTTCTAAATTTCTAATCAATAATTATTAAATTATGGCATCCAATTAACAGAACTTTAAGGTGGGAAAGCTTCTCTATCTTAAATCATGAATAGGTGTGGGAGGTTGAAAGACCTGGCTTGGGGAGAGTTTGAGAGTGTAGATGTTCTAGAAAATGGAAAGACTGAAGAAAAGAAAATGCAACCATTGCAGTAATCTGGTGAGCAACAAAATTGATAGAGTAAGAACCCATCTGGGAAAGTGTGATCAATATAAACTTATTGGCCAAAGTGAAGGTAGCAGTGATGATGGTGATGTTGAAATGGCAACTGGATTTTCAACAGCTCCAGCTGTGCCTGTGGAGCGAAGTAGAACGACAACACCTTATCGATCTAGATCACGATCACCTGTACCTGCAGAACCAAGATCAGTCAGTCCAGCAACTAGTATTAGAACACCCACATAGACTTCAAGTCCAAGTGGACCAAGTGCTGCATCAATGCTGGGGGCTATTGTAACCAAGCAAGTGAAGATAGACAGTTTTGTGATCCCAACGCTACCAAAACTAAAAACAGCTTTGGATTTGCAGTTTGCACAGAGCCTTTTTTTCATGTAATATTCCATTTAGTGCTTCAGAAGACCCCGAAATGAAGAAATTATTTACAATGATGAGGGGTGGAACTTATCAACCTCACTCGAGACGCCAGCTTAGAAAACCTTTTAGATGAAGTTGCTGGTGAATGCGAGCTTCTCAGAGGAAAACAAGTTACCATGATCCAAGATGGATGGTCCAATATGCACAAAAATCCAATCATTGCAACATGTTTTTATCTGCCAACCAGTGGTGATGGAGGAAAGAAATCCATTTATGCTGGGTCTATTGATACTGGAGCTGAGAAGAAAACTGCCAACTACATTTCAGATTTGGCAATAAAGCAAATAGGCCAATTCGAGGACATATACAAATGCAAGTTGAGTTGATTAACTTGATTTTAAATGTTTTAGTTTATTAGTTACAAGAGCATTGAATAATAATACATGATGCATCACACTCCATTTGACCTATTTGTGAACCATAGCCAAAATGCCTAATAGATATTGCATTGTAAATATTTAATATTTCTTTTTGCAGCTGTTGTCTGCTTCTTGCTCATTGGGAGATGAAGTCCAAATATGGATTGAGGTTCTTGAAGACCTAGTACTACAACCATACAAAGCTCGCATTCAAGCAGGATTTGATAACTGGATCACACCATTTCAATTAGTAGCTTATGCTACACATCCCAAATATCAAGGTGAAGAAAGGATTATAAAGTCACCCACAATCCGGCTATGCCACATTTCAACTTTTACTTTTTATTTTTATTTTTATAGTCTACTGTGTGGTAAAGAGTAAAGCTATCAAATCAAATAAGTTTTGGGTTCACCTGCAATTTTTTCTACATCAATTTTTCTTTAATAAGAATTGGAAGTAGAGTAGAACAAAACACAAAACACAAAACAAAATACAATGTTTGAAGGTCATAATTTTTATTTTACTTTTTACAGGTTCAAAACTATCTGCTCAACAGGAAGAAACTGTTTTGGAATGGTTGCAGGAGAGAAATGTGGATTACGCTGTTCAGTTTTTGAAATTTCAAATTGAAGACTGAAATTTTCCCACATTACATGCTGACAGAGAACTTTACCAGTGGCATGAGTGCTGCAAAATGGTGGCAGGTGGTTCACAAAAGGGCCACAAAATATGGAAAATTTTCACCAGATTTTTGCCAATTGGCTATCACTCTGCATTCTCTGCCTGCAAGCTCTGCGGGTGTGGAGAGATTGTTCTCAACTTATGGCCTTATACATAACAAATTGAGAAACAAATTAGGCAATGAAAAGGCCGAAAAATTAGTTAAATGTTACAGAATGTTGAAATCCAAGGATGAACATGATTGGTGATTTGTGATTTTCATATTGTGTTGGATACTAAATTAGTCTTTATTCTTAAACTCAGGTAGCCTACTTAGTAATTAAAGTATTAAAGCATTAAACTGCATAAAAATAAGTTTGCAGGTTTTATTTATCCTTCCCTTTGTGTGTGTCAAGACTTCAAGAGACAGAAATTCACTTATTTTTGTTATTAATATCAGCTAAATCAAGTAGCAAAAACCCGCTTCACAGCAAAGTGGGTTTTTGGTAACCAAAAACCCAGCCCAGTGGGTTTTACCCGGGTTACCCGGGCAGTGGGCTTTTCCAACCCTGGTAATAATCGATATCATTCCCAAATAAAGTCAATGTCATTCCTAAATATCATTGATATCATGGAGTTCAATTTTCTTACTAAATATAGGGAGATTGATACCCTTTTCTATATATATATATATATATATATATATATATATATATATATATATATATATATATATATATATATATATATATATATATATATATATATAAAGAATGGAGCTATACCAAAATTTTTACTGATAAAGATACCAAGACAAATTCACTGATATTGATACCTAAAAATTCACTGACACCTTTACCAATTCCATTTTTAACTGTTAATAATATATATATATATATATATATATATATATATATATTATATATATATATATATATATATATATATATATATATATACACAATCCCAGTAAGGCTCTAGGGGCCTGTCAGAGGGGCCAGCCTCAGTGAATTCCCAACTGACTCCATCTATCTCTCCTTTGTCTCCCTCTGGGTCTTCTTCTTCTTGGCATCCACTCTCCCCTCAGGCATCCTCCACACGTGTCCCAACAATCTCAGTCTTGCTGCATCTATCTTTTGAATTATTGGTCAAGCTCCTACTTTCTCTACTTCTTTTGCTTCTTATCCTCTCTTTCCTGGTTCTTCCCACCATCAACCGCAGAACCCTCATCTATACTGCTGAGTTCTGCTTTCTTCTCTTGTTGTCATATTCAAAGTCTCTTTCATATTACAAAATTGGGATAAGAGTACTTTCAAAAATTACTTTTACTCCTACATTCATTCTTTTGTTGGCCAAGATTCGGTAGGACGCTCTCACCGCTCTTCAGTATTTCTCCATTCCATTGGTAATTTCCAGCATGTTACCTCATTCCCTTGTGAATATTTTCCCTTCCCCAAATACTCACATCTCTCAACCACCCTCACCTCCTCACCATGCACCTTCAGCCCAAGCTCCTCTCCTCTTCCTCCCTTTTCCACATTTAGGCTTAATTTCACATCTTTTAGCTTTTCAGCAAAACTTATCACCACTCAACTTGTCTCTATCTTGGCTCCATATATATATATATATATATATATATATATATATATATATATATATATATATATATATATATATATATATATATATTATATATATATATATATATATATATATATATATATTTTCCTCTGGTGGGTAAAGACCAGAAACCTACTAATTTCCACCAGAAATACCAGAACCTAATCATTAAACGCAAACATGCACTGATACACGGTGCTTGAAAGTGTGCAAGTCAAAAGAAGTTGGGAAAACAGAAAAAGGGAGTGTGTTCCAAACTTTACCATCAGCATACATATAACATTAGGCATAGCGGTTAAGTCTAGGGTCAGACAGTTGAACAGAGAAAGGATAAGCACTGTGTAGAAAGGCGTGTTAAACAAGCGTGTCCTCAATGGAGGAGAAAAACAATGAGAGAGTTCAGAAGAGCAGTGTCCATTGTACTAACGATAGTACATAGTGAGTTACGCAGCAGTTCTACGAGCAGAAAGATACTGAAGAGAATTAGTGAGAAAGGAAGAGTTGTTAAGACAAAAAGCCAGACACTACCTTGTCAAGGAGAACTGCGTGAGTGGAATTACCCCAGATATGTGAGACATTTTCCATTCAGGGGAGAACAACACCCCTATAAAGAGAAAGCAACTGGATTGGCGTAAAAAAACATGAAGGCAAAACAGAACACACAACAGATCACTAGAGATTATAAAGGACAGTTGAAGGATTGAGTTGCGTGTTTTCGAAGAAAATGTTATAGTTTAGGGGAAGATAGTGTTTAGTAGAGAAATGGAGGAACTGAGTTTTTGAGGCACTGAAAAAGACTGTTTTCTGTTCCTCAATTTGAAATGCAAGAAAAAACAGAGGTCAGATATTCCAAGGCCACCATATATATATATATATATATATATATATATATATATATATATATATATATATATATATATATATATATATATATATATATATATATATATATATATATATACAATCCCAGTAAGGATCTAGGGGCCTGATAGCAAACCCAGCATTCATCTCCATTTAGATGTCATAATTCCATCTTCCACTAACTGTTCCACCGTTGGTACCTGATGTCGCCTCAGTGAATCCCCAAATGACTTAATCCATTTCTTCCTGGGTCTTCCTCTTGACATCCACTCTCACCTCTCTCTAGCAGCTCTCCCCTCTGGAATCCTCCACACATGTCCTAACCATCTCAGTTTTGTTGCATCTATCTTTTGAATTATTGATCCAACTCCTCAACTTTCTCTAATTCTTTTGTTTTTTATCCTCTCCCTCCTGGTTCTTCCCACCATCAATCGCAGCACCCTCATCTTCTGCTGCTTAAATTCTTCTTTCTTCTCTAGTTGTCGTACTCCAACTCTCTGCCCCATATAACAATTGGGGTCAGAGTACTTTCACAAATTACTTTCTTTACTCCTATATACATTCTTTTGTCAGCCAAGATTGGGTAAAGTGACCTCATCACTCTAACGTATTTTTCCATCCTGTTGGTGATTTCCAGCATATTTCCTCAATCTTTTGTGAATATCCCCCACCAAAAACTCGTGTCTCTCTACCACCCTCACCTCCTCGCCATGCACATTCAGCACATTAATCTTCCTTCTTCCTCCTCCTTCCTAACTATTAGCAGTTCTGTCTTTTCCACATTCACGCTCAATCCCCCCTCTTTTATCTTTTCAGGAAAACATCATTTCTCTTAACTTCTCTCTATCTTGACAAACACACACACACACACACACATATATATATATATATATATATATATATATATATATATATATATATATATATATATATATATTATATATATATATATATATATATATATATAAGGGATGGAGTGAAGTATCAGTATTATAAGTATTGGTATATTTTCAGGTATCGGTAGGTACCGGTGAATTTTTTATCAGGTATCGGTATGGTGAATTTGAAAGTCTTAGAATCGGTAAAAATTTTGGTATATAAATGGATAAAGTATCGGAATCGGTATCGGTAAGTATCGGTATATTTTCAGGTATCAGGTATCGGGTATCAGTGGTTCTAAATTTGTTCTTATCTATTGAATGAAGTCTATGGTATCGGTTAAAAATTTTGGTATCGCTTCCATCCCTATATATATATATATATATATATATATATATATATATATATTTATTTTTTTTTATATTTTTTTTATATTTTTTTTTTTTTTTAAAAGTTCACATCTCACGGGCACTCTCTTGCCCTATTCGAGGAGAGGAACTTTCTAGGTAGTATATACCTAGGATCCCGAAGTGGGATCGAACCGGCGCCCTCAAGCACGTGAGTCAATCACCCTACCGTTCGAAGCCACGGTAGACGGCATATATATATATATATATATATATATATATATATATATATATATATATATATATATATATATATATATATATATATATATATATATATTGTCTCCTCTGGTGGGTAAAGACCAGAGACCTACTAATTTCCACCAGAGTTGGGGCCATACCAGAATGTAATCGTTACACAGCACTTGAAAGTATACAAGTCAAAAGAAGTTGGGAAAAGAGATGAGGGAGTGTGGTCGACTTTAAAAGTAGAGTACATATAAGATTGGCTATAGCAGTTAACTCTGAGACAGAGAAAGGATAAGACTGTGAAGAAAGGTGTTGCACAAGCCATTCTCAATGGAGGAGAAATGCAACAGGAGAGTTCAGGAGAGCAATATCCATTGTACTAGCGATTAGAATAGAATGAGTTACTCAACAGTTCAACAGGCAGAAATAGATTTTAGAAAATCTGTGAAAGAGGAAGAGTTGTTAAGACAAAAAGACATAGACTCCATCTTGTCAGGGAGAGCTGTGGAAGTGGAACCACCCCAGATGTGTGAGACGTACTCCATACAGGGGAGAACACACCTCTATAAAGAGTAAAAATTTGTACCAGACCCTATCAAAGCCTTTCAAAATCTCCAGCATAATAGCAAAACATTCACTGAAATGCCGTAGAGCAGAAAACCAAGAATCAGAGAGAAGGGAAAGATCACCAGTAGAGCATTTCTTACGAAAGATGAAAGTTATACTGGTAATCAAATATAAGATTTGAAAAATTGAGATGTTTCAAAATATTCCTATTAAAGACAGAATCAAAAACTTTAGAAAGAAAGGATGTTAAATGGGATGGTAGTTGGAGAGTTGAAAGGGATCCCCCTTCTTCGGAACAGGCTGAATGAGAGCACTTTTACAGCAAGAAGGGAAGGTTGAAGCAAAAGGGCAGACAAAATAGTTTACCAAGGCATGGTGCAAGCTCAGAAACAAGTCTTGAGAACCACTGGAGGGATACCATCAAGTCCGTACATCTTCTTAGTGTTAAGCTCTAAGAGAGCAGAAATGACATCTTTAGTAGAAATTACAATTATAGACATAAATGAGTTGGAAAAGTTGAAGTAGGAATAGCTCCAGAATCGTCTAAGGCTAAATTAGAGGCAAAAGTTTGAGAGAAGATTTAGATGAGTTGTGCCGTAGGAAGATACTAGAAGAGGGAAAGAGGAAGAAGCAAAATTAGAGTTGACATTTTTTGCAAAAATGACAGAAAGGGCATGAAGAACAAGAAAGATTATTGCATTTTCAACAAAGAAAAGTGTTTTTGGTGTTGCAGAGGATAGATTTTGCACAATTTTTGGATGAAATATAAGTTGAATGAGTTTCTAGAGTTTGAAGATGATGATAATCCCTGAAGGCAGTGTCCCTGCAGTGAATAGCATGAAAACGGAGTTAAGCCAAGGTTCATTAGGATTAGTAGAAGGGAAAGAATATGAAATGTACGCCTCAATGCCAGGGAGAATCACTTCAGTAATGCACTCGGCACACTCAAAGGGTCCCATAATATATATATATATATATATTAGGGATGGAGTGAACTATCGGTATCGGTATCAGTATTGGTATCAGAATCGAACTTTCAGGTATTTTATAGGTATCAACTAAAAATGACTGATACCAATGTTGTAGCTTTTGTGGATATTATGACACAACTAATTGTTCATTCATATAGTGAACTGTTACTTACTTCAAACTAGGGTTGTGTGTGTTATTTCATATACTTTTTTCAAAATAAACCCAGGTGTTGTTTTTTAATTCTAATGTATGTTTATTTTATTCAATGTTGAATTGCAATATATGTTTCTTTTAATCAATGTTCAATTTCAATGTATGTTTCTTTTAATCATTGCTCAATTCCAATGTATGTTTCTTTTAATCAATGCTTCCTGTCTGTGGAATTTAAATTTTATGCTATTATGTCTTTTATAATAAACTTATTTTACCTGCTGATTTGTTTTAATTGCCTTAAATAATGTACTTTAATTAATTGATGTACTCAGCTATTACCTCTTTATCCGTTTTATTAAATACTGGAGGACAAGTCTTTTGTTCCATACAAATGTTGTTGATTTGTGTCATGCTACCATCAAGGTTCTTAAGCAGGTCTCATAGAATCTTATAGGGAGTTCCAGCAAGTAATACTTGGTGTTTTAAGCTTTGTTCCAAACTCCTTCTTGATTCACGAAGCAGTTGTAGTTTTTCTATTTTGGTCATTCCACAATGCCTGTGCGTTGGCAAGTGTGTTATTAAATGGATCCTTGGCACCAGAGGACCAGCGAGAAACTTTCGAAACATCCCTAGTAGCCAAGATGTTTAATGTCAGTGAAATGCAATGGTGATGTTTAAATAGGCTAAGGGCATCATGTTCTTCAAGCAGATTTTCTAGCTGAAAAGGATTTGTCAGTAGAACCTCTGGGTCACCAATTTGCTCCATCTCTTCAGGAGTAATCACTCTCCCTGGAATCGGTACCTCTTCTTCTTCGTCGTCACCCGTTTCAGCATGAACATCAACCTGAAAGGCTGCACAGAAATTTGCACCGTTATCTGTTGTAATGCACACAACCTGAAGATAAAATTTTATAATTTAGTAGTTTCCTTATTAATTTGGAGATATACATTTTTTTCAATATTACGTTATTTCATATTGATTTTTATTGACCTTATGCTCAATGCTAAATTCCTGATGGATATATATCGATATTGATATTTTTTTCAATAGTAACGAAAAAATATTGATGATATTTTTCAGTCGATATAGGATATATTATCCTTAATATCGAATCAACAATTTCTTTTTTTTAATTCTAAATATTTTCAGCAGTTTTCTTTTTTTTATAAAACAAAATGTAAGCAAAATGTGTGTACTTTTCAGGTGAGTCCAAATTGCATGATGGGGACATTTTGTCTGACTCAGGAGGAGGTCAGATCATATAAGAGAAGTAGAGGTCCATAGGCATATTATAAGGGGAAAAATTTCATAAAATATACTTATTGCAAATTTTACTTTTCAAATTAGATATTTATAAAAAGTAATGAAAGTATCCTATATATTACAGGACAAAACTAGTTTTGATGTTAAGGTTAAACCTTTAATTAAATTTTAATTTAATCTGAAAATAGAAATGTTTAACTTTATATACAAAGATTTTTTACTTTATTCGAAGTTTTATTCCATCTGTAAAATCACCTCCACTGCTAATTCAAGGCCATGATTAGTGTTTAGTTTAAAAAAATAATATGTATATATATATATATATATATATATATATATATATATATATATATATATATATTATATATATATATATATATATATAAACAATATTTTTTTAAACCGCTAGTATCGAGAACAATTTGAAATTTTTTGAAATATCAATTATTGAAATCAATATTTTTTTATATATCGGCATCCCAAGTTTAAGTTTTAATTTTAATTACCTTGTACCTCATAAAAGTAATAAAATTTGGATGATTAAATAAGAAAGAAACTGAAATATAAGCCCAAAATTGTTTTTTACGAAAAATGACAAAGCGCAAATATTGTTTTCAAATTTTTTTTTTTTTTTTTTTTTATGTTTCCTCCGGTGGGCAAAGGCCTGAGGCCTACCAAATTCCACCGGAGTTTTGAAAATCTATTTTCATGGTCGATGGTGGCCGACGTGTCCAGATACACGGCGTTTGAAAGTATGCAAGGCAAAGGAAGTTGGGAAAACAGATGAAGGGAGTGTGTTCCAGACTTTACCAGTAGAGTATATGTAAGACTGAGCATAGCGGTTAAGTCTGGGGTCGGAGAGTTGGACAGAGAAAGGATGAGAATGTGTAGAAAGGCGTGTCACACGAGCTCTTCTCAATGGAGGAGGTATGCAATGAGAGAGTTCAGAAGAGCAGTGTCCATTGTAATAGCAATAGTAAAGATAGAGTGATGCAACAATTCAACGGGCAGAAAGAGATTGAAGAGAGTTAGTAAGAGCAGGAGAGTGGATGAGACGAATTGCCCTTGACTCCACCTTCTCTAGGAGAGCTGCATGTGTGGAACCACCCCAGATGTGCGAAGCATACTCCATACAGGGGCGAACAACACCCCTATACAGAGCAAGCAACTGGGGTGGAATGAAGTAATTCTGAAGGCGCCTCAGAACACCCAACCTCTTAGAAGCTTGTTTAGAAAGAGAAGTAATGTGATCTTTCCAAGAAAGATCACGAGAAAAAGAAACACCGAGAATATTGAGAACAGATGAAGGCTTGAGTTGTGTGTTTTCGAAGAAGATATTATAGTTGTGTGGAAGATTGTGTCGAGTGGAGAGATGAAGGAATTGAGTTTTTAGGCATTGAAAACAACCATGTTTTCTCTGCCCCAATTTGAAATACGAGAAAGATCAGAGGTTAGTTGCTCCAAGGCTACCCTTCTCGAAGTCATTAATGAATTAGTCATTAATAGATTTAAAGGATGAACGGTGGCCGTCTACAACAGCTGCTATAGAACGACCAGAAAGGAAATGAGTGAGAAGATCACAGAGAGAAGGATAGAATCCGAAAGAGGGAAGTTTAGAAATCAAAGCTTTGAGCCAGACTCTATCGAAGGCTTTCAATATGTCCAGAGCGACAGCAAAAGATTCACCAAAATGCCGAATAGCAGAGGACCAAGAGTCAGAGAGAAGGGAAAGAACATCACCCGTAGAGCGTTTCTTACGAAAGCCATGCTGGCGATCAGAGATAAGATTTGAAGAATTGAGATGTTTCCAAATCTTCCTGTTAAGGATAGATTCAAATACTTTAGAGAGAACAGAGGTCAAAGAAATAGGACGGTAGTTGGAGGGTTGAGAGGGGTCCCCCTTCTTCGGCACAGGTTGAATGAGCAAACGTTTCCAGCAAGAAGGGAATGTTGAAGTAGAGAGACAAAGACAAAATAGTTTACCGAGGCAGGGTGCAAGCTCGGAAGCACAAGTATTGAGAACCACAGGAGGAATACCATCAGGACCGTACGCCTTCTTAGTATTAAGCTCAGAGAGAGCAGAAATGACATCTTTAGAAGAAATTCTAATTTTAGGCATAAATGAGTTGGAGGGGGTTGAAGGAGGAGGAATAGCTCCGGAATCGTCTAAGGTTGAATTAGAGGCAAAAGTTTGAGCAAAGAGTTCAGCTTTAGAAGAAGGTAAAACAGCAGTTGAGCCGTCGGAAGATATTAAAGGAGGGAAAGGGAAAGAGGAAGAAGCAAAGTTAGAGTTGACATTTTTTGCAAAAGGCCAGAAAGAACGTGAAGAGGAACCAGAAAGATTATTGCATTTTCTGCGGAGAAAGGAGTTTTTAGTGTTACGAAGGATAGATTTTGCACGATTCCGGGATGAAATATAAGTAG
>SEYY01011872.1:0-11048 GCA_009176605.1 Armadillidium nasatum | reverse complement strand
TATTATTATTATTATTATTATTATCATTGTTTTTTTTTTTTTTTTTTTTTTTTTTTTTATTTATTATTGTATTTTTATTATTATATATAGTTTAAAAGGGTTAAAAATACATAATATTATTAAATGAAAGTTTGTTCAGTGGTAAAGAAAAGGCCTATTTCTAATTAAAAAATACAATACAATCCCCAAAAGGAGATCAAAGGAAGAGAATATATTCATTGTTTGCCGGTTTGTTTTCGCAAACTAAGGATTTTAATTATTTTTTGGAAATTTATAATATTATTATTATTATTATTATTATTATTATTATTATTATTATTATTATTATTATTATTATTATTATTATTATTATTATTAATATTATTATTATTATTATTATTATTATTATTATTATTATTATTATTATTATTATATTATATTTACTATTATTATTATATTTTATTATTATTATTATTATTATTATTATTATTATTATTATTATTATTATTATTATTATTATTATTATTATTATTATTATTATTATTATTATTGTTATTATAATTGTTATAATTATTATCATTATTATTAATATAATTATTATTTAAATAATACTAAAAGTATCTTAACTTTTATTACATGAAACCGAAAGGTATTTCAAATATATATACTAACTCTAAAAGGGTTAAAAATACATAATATTATAAATGAAAAGTTAGTCCAGTGGTAAAGTAAAGGCTGGTGATTTTGGGCGAACGGTCGTTGGTTCGAAACCCAAATATAGAGTTAAAAAATAAAAAAAATGTAATTTCAAACCACTAAAGGAGATCAAAGGAAGAGAATATATTCATTGTTTGCCGGTTTGTTTTAGCATACTAAGGATTTTAATTATTTTTTGGAAATTTATAATTAGTATTATTATTATTATTATTATTATTATTATTATTATTATTATTATTATTATTATTATTTATTATTATTTTATTATTATTGTTATAATTATTAGTATTATTATTATTATTATTATTATTATTATTATTATTATTATTATTATTATTATTATTATTATTATTATTACTATTATTATTATAATTGTTATAATTATTATGATTATATATGATTCGGCCGTCGTCGAGAGTAGATGTGCTTAAAGATAGATGGGAAAAGAAAAGCGAGAAGAATCAGAAAGGAGATTGAGGAGAGAAAAGAAGAGAGAAGGTTTATGCATGCAGATAGTATTGAACAAAATTTGAAAAACTAATAGCTAAAATTTATTTTAAAATTAGAATTTTTGAAAATATTTTTGCATTAAGAAAAATAAATTAAATAAGTTTCGATAAAATTATTATATATCAAAATTTCTAGAGGAGCAACAAATCTTTCAATATAATGGACTTTCGGCTTTTAATGAAAAATTAAACTTTAACATTAAGAATTTGAAATTTAAAAACAAGAGTTTGAAAATCGACGACAGGATCGGATCATTTGAAGAGAACTAAATGCAAGGACGACAGGACTAGCCATCCGGCCTTGTGATTTCTCTGTCAACGGCTTGTAACTACTCCAGAACCAGCATTGGGAACCATTGCTCGGAGAAGCGCAATCTTTTGAAGACCCCTGGGAGAGAGTGTTTGGAGGTTGGTTTGAGAACGATGCTGGTCCTACTGAAAGGGTGAAAACCCTACCTGAAGAGTCTGGATAGGACTCATGGACCGGCATGGGGACCGGCGAGCCGAAGAACTTGATCTTTTGGTGGGCTCTGGGAGAACTTCTTCAAGCAGATGGGGAAAGATGCTGGTTCCACTGACAGGGTGAAAACCCTTCCCGGGAGAGGATATAGATATAGATATAGATATAGATATAATTATTTCATAATTTATAAAATGCTCCAAATATTATTTAAATTAATAAGAGGGCTGATGCTCCTTCAGTTAGTGACCATCGTGTGCCAACTTGCTTACCCGAGTCTGACTGTACGTCGACATTTGTTGGTTACGCGACTGATTATTGACAGATGGGACATACCAGCTTTTACCCTTATCATTCTAAATTTAAAACTTCTCATGTGAAGCTCGAAAACTAAATTCATAACTTTATTAATGATTTTTCAAAATTTATAATATTAATTAACTTTTGGCCTAACATCTTAAAATTAATCATTCATCTTCTAGAACTCAAGCTCCGATGATGTCCCAAGTTGGAGGACGAAACCGGTCAGAAGTACGAAGTAAAAAAGAAAGAAAAACCTTCTGGAAGATTGGAAGCAAAATTTCAACTAATATTAAATAAAGCTGAAGAACTTCTAATATTTATTATTATTATTATTATTATTATTATTATTATTATTATTATTATTATTATTATTATTATTATTATTATTATAATTGTTATAATTTATTTATAGATAAAGTAGTGAGGTTGGTGGAAAGAGAGGGTAAAAGGGTGAGAATGAGGGATCGTCAAGATATATGGAATGTGAATGTGTTATTATATGCGGATGATGTTGTACTTTTGTCTGAGTCACAAGGGGGTTTTAAGTTTTGGTGGATGAGTTTGTAAAATGTTGTGATGAGTTAGGCTTACGAGTGAATACAGGAAAGAGTAAAGTTTAATGGATGGAAAATGGGGAGAGTGTAGATAGGGTTGCAGGTGGGGGAGATGAATTGATAATTAAGGTGGGGAATGAGAGATTGGAATGGTTTAATTCTTTTAAATATCTGGGTGTGAATTTTGAGGGGGGTTATGTTTGTGAGAGTGATGAAGTTGGATATAGAATAAGAGAGGGTGAGAAGGTTTTGGGAGGCTTGAGGGATATTTGGAAGAGAGGAAGGTTGACAAGAGGAAGTGAAGAAGAAAATGTTAGAGGGATGCTGTGTTCCGGTTGTTATGTATGGGAGGGAGGTGTGGTGGTTAAATGCGACAAAAAGGAAAAAGGTAGAAGTTTTTGAAATGAAAGGTCTGAGAGCGATATGTGGTGTAAGTAGAAGGGATAGAGTTAGGAATGTGAGAATAAAGGAGGAATGTGCTTGGGGAAGGAGTATGGTTGAGAGAGGTGAGCAAAACATGCTGAGGTGGTTTGGGCATGTTTGCTGGATGAATGATGAGAGATTAGCTAAAAAGGTTTTTATATCGGAAGCTGAAGGTGTAAGAGGGAGGGGGAGACCTAGGGGAGGTTGGGTAAGTGGGGTTAAGGAGTTATTGAGAGATAGGGGGTTGGGATGGGAGGAGGGTTTGCGGTTGACGGAGGACAGGAATGAATGGAAAAGATTGGTGAGGGGATGAATGCTGTTAAGTTGTGACTTCTGGTAGTCAACACCCCACGTTTGTGGGAAAAGTTGTGAGTATATATATATATATATATATAATAATAATAAATTATTATTATTATTATTATTATTATTATTATTATTATTATTATTATTATTATTATTATTATTATTATTATTATTATTATTATTATTATTATTATTATTATTATTATTATTATTATTATTATTATTATTATTATTATTATTATTATTATTATTATTATTATTATTATTATTATTATTATTATTATAATTGGGATGGTTGGTTGGGATGGGAGGAGGGTTTGCGGTTGACGGAAAACAGGAATGAATGGAAAAGATTGGTGAGGGAATGAATGCTGTTAAGGTTGTGACTTCTGGTAGTCAACACCCCACGTTTGTAGGAAAAGTTGTGAGTATATATATATATATATATATATATATATATATATATATTAAAAAAAAAAAAATATTATTATTATTATTATTATTATTATTATTATTATTATTATTATTATTATTATTATTATTATTATATTATTATTATTATTATTATTATTATCATTAACATATTATTATATTATTATATTTCATTATTATTATGATTATTATTATTATTATTATTATTATTATTATTATTATTATCATTATTATTATTATTATTATTATTATTATTATTATTATTATTATTATTATTATTATTATTATTATCATTATTATCATTATGATCATTATTATAATTATTTTTATTATTATTATTATTATTTTTCTTCTTCTTCTTCTTCTTCTTATTATTATTATTATTATTATTATTATTATTATTATTTACAAAAAACGTCATACCTTATTGTCAGGAAAAAAAAGTATAAAAGAAAATTGTAAAATTAACTTAAATGAAGAGGAGTTACAAAAGGGTTCAAATGCAAAAATACTGCCAGTAATAATTGGACGACAAATTAACATTTAAAGAACATATAAGTCAATTAGTAAATAAATTAGCTATATATATATATATATATATATATATATATATATATATATATATATATATATATATATATATATATATATATATATATATATATATATATATATATATATATATATATATATATATATATATATATATATATATATATATATATATTCAAACTAGGCAAATTCATTCCATTATATATTTTAAATAATATATACTACGCACATGTACACTCACAGCTGTTGCACTGCCTGCCAATCTACTATGTTGCTAGAAACCCTGCTATCCACCATGTTATTATTATGCAAAAACGATTCATTCGATTACTAAGTCCTAGTCTTCTCTATGACCATAAGTAGTAAGGATATCACTTTCAACCGGTGCCAGATTTAGCTACTTTTCGAAAAAATCTGGCAACCTGTCTTTAACGGTCTTTTCTGCATTTGCGCCAGGAAAGAGCGTGAGGTCAATTTGAGCGGAGTGATTTGCATTGCAAATCAAAATCCCGTTTTGGCTTAGGTTGCCTGATTTTTCAAAAAGTAGCTAAATCTGGCACCGGTCGAAAGTGAAATCCTTACTACTACCATATCCAACTATTGTTTAAAAAACTTAAAATCATAAAGTTTCATCACTTACCAAACCTTTATCAACTAAGAGAACAACACAAAATAATAAATAATAACGCCTGCAATTTCTTAATGTCTAGCTTCCATAACAATCAAATTCGAAGAGATATTATTAACCTGAGAAACAACTTACATATATATCCTCCATTCAACATGTCAGAAAATTACAGACAAGCTGTTACCTATCAGACAGCAACGCTTTTTAACGTTTTACGAGTAGATATAAAATATGAAAAATCTTTGAAAGCTTTTGCGCACAATATCAAATTACCTTAACTAGTACAAATTTTCCTTGTTTCGCTTATTACTATTAATTATTGCTATTATTATTATTATTATTATTATTATTATTATTATTATTATTATTATTATTATTATTATTATTATTATTATTATTATTATTATATTATTATTATTATTATTATTATTATTATTAATTATTATTATTATTATTATTATTATTATTATTATTATTATTATTATTATTATTATTATTATTATTATTATTATTATTATTATTATTATTATTATTATTATTATTATTATTATTATTATTATTATTATTAATTATTAATTATTATTATTAATTATTATTATGACAAAAAAATTTTTTTTTTTTTTTTATTTTTTTTATTATTATTATTATTATCATTATTTATAACCACTAATATTACTACTTCTATCATTCCTTATCCATAAGGTCCGTTTTTCCTTCTTAGTAATAACTTGCTTTCTTTACTTATTCTACATTTGGCCTCGATTTTTTTTTTTTTTTTTTTTTTTTTTTTTTGAGAGAGAGAGAGAGAGAGAGAGAGAGAGAGAGAGAGAGAGAGAGAGAGAGAGAGAGAGAGAGAGAGAGAGAGAGAGAGAGTGGTAACTACTGTGACTAACCAGAAGGATAAATCCTAAAGAAAACATTGTGGTTATTATTTGGGCATTTAATTACACTTTCAACAAATATTTTTTTTGTAGTTGCCAATATTATTATTATTATTCCTGCTTTTGTTATTTATTTAAATATTATTACAAGATATAATATTATTGTATTATTATTTTTATTATTATTATTATAATGTTGTGGTTACTTCTGTAATGCAAGTGATGTTACACTCTAGCATCAATATTGTACCGTATTTATTACTATTACTTCTGAAATGATATTATGCTACAACTACTATTGTTTTATTATTATTACTATTATTTATTATTATTTTTATTAATGTTATTAATATTCTTACTATTATTATTATTGTTATTTTTATTATTATTTTTTGAAATTGTCTTACAGTAGGTGTTTAGGTGCTTCTATTTTTTCGAATTATGCTTGCAATTTACGAGAAAGCAAGTAATTGCTGTAATTGAATTTTGCTTTGGAATCAATACTAAATCTCTATTTCTGTTGCTATTATTATTATTATTATTATTATTATTATTATTATTATTATTATTATTATTATTATTATTATTATCATTATTATTATAGTTATTATTATTATTTGTTCTTCATTACCATAATTTTTGTTTGGATTATATATATTATTACGATCATTAATATATTTGTGAATATTTTATTCCTCTTTTTCTTCTTCTCGTTGTTATAATTATTATTATTATTATTATTATTATTATTATTATTATTATTATTATTATTATTGTTATTATTATTTTTATTATTATTATTACACTGGTCTGCAACATTTTAGATGTCTAAGGTTTTTCTACGGTTCTAAAAAATTTTTTTAAATGCGGAATTCACAATTGTTTCTCATTTTCTTTTATCAGGTCAAGTTTTTGTTTAATTTAAATTTTTAGGGGAAATAACAACGAAATAAATCAATTTAAAATTCAAAACATATTTATTAAAAAATATTAACTTTGCCTTACCAGAAAATGTAAAAAAATCATCTAAAAATATGTATATAATCAAAATCAATTTAATAGTAAAGAAAAAAGAAATAAAAAGAAACAGTTATTTCTGAATAGATGATTTTGGCAAGAATTTTCTTATGTTTCGCTTCTGGAAAATCTCTCTTGAGGAATCAGCAATAGTCCGCAAGCATGTTGACATCACATCTACTTTGGTATCTCTCTTCCATTATCCGAATATCCTGATGGAACCGTTCTACTTGTTGCTTGCTAAAGTCACCACAGTTTTCTGGATAGTACTGTAAATGAGAGTGAAGAAACTGCAACGTTATGGACATCCGTGCACCAAGAGCCAGGAAGCTCTGTAAGAACTCTTCCACAATATGTTTAAACTCTGAACTTTGAATATTGCCCAGAATGTTCTTCACATACATTTCTTTCCATACTTTCGTTGAATGTTGGATCTTACATAAGTTTTCTGATCTGCGGCCTATTATAAACACCTACTCTCAGTTTAGCCTCGCTAATGTGTGGAAATTTTTTCCCTAGGAAAGAGAAAGCTAAACCCTCTACACTCACTTTTCCACTGCTTAATATATAGTGGTGGAATTAGAACCTTTTGACACTCCAATAGAAGATAGGACACAACGCTATGGGAACCAGGTTCCAAACATGACCTACTGGCCAGTCTCGTTGTACATGTGCCGTTTGTCTGCTGACTATCCAACAGTCATGCATTAGGATGTATTTTGTCGCATATGTTCGTCACGACAGAGATATCATGAAAATGTAGTTCCAGGAGCTAATAAATTCTTTCAGGAAGTCGTGAAATCTCTTGTTAAATCGCTTAACTCCGTTTGGCTTAAGAGTTTAGGTTGATTTGTCTCACCCGTAGGTTGAATGTATTGAAGTCATCTATAGGTTAACCTTCCAATTGTTCATCGGCATCAGGCAATAAGTCTGTTCCCAAATTTTGAGACGGAGATAGAATTTGAATTCCTGGTCCATGAGCTAATGGTTTAATTGCAGAAGTTACATCCGGATACATTAGATGTTTCTTATTGTTTCGAATTATGCCTGCAAATAACGAGAAAGACATGCAATTGCAATCAATATATGCAAATAAAAATAAAAACAATTTTATGAATAAACATTTCATATTGCAAATATGGTAGTAGCGTACGTTTACGGAAATCACATAACCATTTCATAAGTATAGAGACACACAAGTCGGTAGAATAACCATATACATGGGCACTAAATAAAGTGATATATATATATATAATATATATATATATATATATATATATATATATATATATATATATATATATATATATATATATATATATATATATATATATATATATATATATATATATATATATATATATATATATATATATATATATATATATATATATATATATATATATATATATATATATATATATATATATATATATATATATATATATATATATATATATATATATATATATATATATATATATATATATATATATATATATATATATATATATATATATATATATATATATATATATATATATATATATATATATATATATATATATATATATATATTATATATATATATATATATTATATATATATATATATATATATATATATATATATATATATATATATATATATATATATATATATATATATATATATATATATATATATATATATATATATACAGTCAACTATGCATAACTAATATTGAATTGCAATATTTAAATCGTTATAGCTTAGAAAAAAAAGGTCAGAAATCGAGTTTTTAAAAGATCAAAAAGGCATTTGAATTGCAAATTTCAAAAAAGGCATTTGAATTGCAAATTTCAAAATAATCGGTAAAAAACAAAAAAAAATTTTTTTTTTGAAATTGGACCCTCTTAATTAAATTGATTTGAGAACGGGAGATTTTTTTTTACCCTTTTACTCTTGCCTAAATTACACGAGATCAAGTGTTATCGAACCTTGGCATTAGGGAGAAAAAGCTTTATGGTTTCCAAATTTCAAAAGATTCTGAAGCATCACCAGTTTTAAAACAGGACACTTTGCAATAGTAGTTAGGGTAGATGATACCCAATATCCATCAAATTATTCAGATTTAAATACCCCAAAGAGTGTTTAGGATGTTTAGCACATTACTCTCATTATTATTCATGTACACGTGAATTCCAATCCTTCAGGTTTTTCCACAGGAAAGTGCAACCCTTAGTACTCATATATGAAATTGTATTTTTTGTAATATTGATTTCAGTTGCATTAAAGCCTCTTTTAAGTTTACCAAATAATGTAGTGGTTGTGATGATGAACATTTTTTCACACTACTCTATTACAATTTCAAGTGTATTATTAATAAAGAAATTTTAAGCAAATATTTATAATATATAATTCCCATTATAAATTCAATGAAAAATGATGATTGGATCAGCTATAATTAACATTGATCTTAGCAACATTTGAAGAAAGCTAAACTCTTTTCTCAAATTAAGAGTTCATTTGCAATACAATTCCCAGTCAGATCATGTGAGACACATTTGATTTTAAAAAGCCGATATGTTTTCTTTTAACATTTTATAAATCTTAAATGATTTTAAATATTTTTTATTGTATATTAACTAAAAAATTGGAAAAGTGTACTTTTTTATCTAATATTTTATTAAAGCACCTTTGATAGCAAGTAAAGATAATAATGCATGGCTGCACTTTCATCTGCATCTGTGGGTGAAGATTCTTTAAGTGAATTATCTTCTTAATTAGCCTAGACATTGAGGCAATTACATAATTTGACACTTGCTTCATCATCAGTTTCTACAAATTTTTTAACGCACTTAATTATATTACATACTATATATATATATATATATATATATATATATATATATATATATATATATATATATATATATATATATATATATATATATATATATATATATATATATATATATATATATATATATATATATATAAATAATATATAATATAATAAAAAAAAAAATATATAAAAAATAATATAAATATATATATATAATATATATATATATATATATATATATATATATATATATATATATATATATATATATATATATATATATATATATATATATATATATATATATATATATATATATATATATATATATATATATATATATATATATATATATATATATATATATATAATATATATATATATATATATATATATCCGATATATATCCGCATATGCGGATGCGGATGCATCCGCATCCGCATCGCATATGAAAATTCAATCCGCATCCGCATCCGCTTTTGAAAATCCATCCGCATCCGCATCCGCAAAAAAATTCAACATCCGCATCCGCATCCGCACTTTCAAAAATTCAAAAAACATCCGCATCCGCATCCGCATCCGCAAATTAGAAAATATGACATCCGATCCATCACTTATATATATATATATATATATATATATATATATATATATATATATATATATATATATATATATATATATATATATATATATATATGTGTGTGTGTGTGTGTATGCAAATTGTAGATCAAGAGTGAGGGTAAAGAGAGAACTATCGGATTGGTTTAGCATAGGAGTGGGATTGAGACAGCCGTGTGTAATATCTCCATGTTATTTAATCTATTGATGAATGGTTTACTTAGAAAAATGGAGAGAGAAGGGGAGAGTATTACGTTGAGAAATATGGAGGATGAATGTGAAGTGAATGTTTTACTTTTTGCAGATGATGCGGCATGTGTTGGTGGCAGAATCTGGAGAAAAGATGAGAATACTTGTGAGAGAGTTTGAAGGGAAATGTGCAAACACGAGATTGAAATTCAATCCAGCGAAGAATAAAGTTATGAGGATTGGAGGTGGAGATGAGGAAATGTGGAGGGAGGAATTGGTTCGTAGAAGAATGAGAATGGAAACTTGAGGAGGTGAATGAATTCAAATATCTAGTAATGTTGGGTGGAAGGTAAGGGTGGGACGGAAAAAGAAATAAAGAACAGAGTGGTAGAAGGAATGAAAGCATTGGGGGCCTAAGAAAAGTATGGAAGAAATAAAAAATTTCGAAAGAAATAAAGATAAGAATGTTTGAATGTATGTGTTCACCTTCTGTATTGTATGGGTGTGAAACATATATGATAAGTGCTCAATTGAGAAAAAGTTTCAATATCTTTGAGATGAAAGATTTGAGAGCGATATATCAATTGAGAAGGATTGATATGATTATAAATGAAAGAATAAGGAAGATGTGTAAATGGAAGAAGGGTGTA
>SEYY01011871.1:25000-27500 GCA_009176605.1 Armadillidium nasatum | reverse complement strand
TGTTTTATTAAAATGTTTTAGCGAAATATTTTAGGAACGAATGATGTAAGCAAGTCAACAGGTTCTATTTACATAGAAAGTAACTGCAAATTTCAGAGATTAACATATATTTTATTATTATTATTATTTGAAATATGAATGAACAGGAAACAAATTTTCCCACAATATAGTACTTAAAATCTGAATTGGAGAGATAAACGAAAAATGCCAATATTCATAAGATGAAAATTTCTTCCTCGTCTTAAACAATACAATCTCCAAATGAAAACATCACACAAAAGGTTGTAAAATTTAATCCAAAATAAAGTTAATGAGAATATTCCTCACGCAACATCTTATAAAGTTCAAGGTCACTCACTCCGGATTTATAAATATACCAAAAATATTGCATTTTAGAAACCGTTTTTTACCTTTTTACTGAAAAGAATGACTCAAAGTTTTGGTGCTTCTTGATTTTTATCAATGCATATATATATATATATATATATATATATATATATATATATATATATATATATATATATATATATATATATATATATATATATATATATATATATATATATATATATATATATATATATATATATATATATATATATATAATATATATATATATATATATATATATATATATATATATATATATATATATATATATATATATATATATATATATATATATATATATATATATATATATATATATATATATATATATATATATATATTATAAATTGTGATCATAATATTGATATGTATTAAAAAGGACAAATCTCAACTCTTATTAAATCTACTTAAAAGAATGTTAATAAAAATCTTATTAATTTTATCATTTAATCTTTAAAATATAATTTATTGTCATAAACTTCAGAACAAAGATAATTCAAACCTTAATTTAATAATTTTAAAAAAAAATACTTTCAATTAATATGATAAGACGAAAAGCCCTAGACTCCACCTTTACATTAATATATTATAATCTTTTTTTTTTTTTTTTTTTTTTTTAAAGAGAAACTTCAATTTCTTAATTGTAATGTAAAGAATGAAAAGAAAAAGAGATTATGACTAATAATAATAATAATCACTACACATTGTGCAAGAATGATAAGCAGGACAGTTATAACAACGATCAAAGAAGTCACATCTTACGTAGGAAACTATTTGTCCGTCTTTGTTTAAGCAGCAATTTTCACAACCTTGGTAATCAGGATAATAATAATCCTCATAATCATCGTAATCATCGTAAACCTCGTAAATCTCGTTATCCCTCTGCGAACAAGGAATATGACATCCAGAACAATCCCAGTAATCATAATATAGACAGTCATACAACGAATCTATTTCGGTGCAGTGTGGGTAATATCCATAATTATATCCTTCAGAACCTTTGAAAATTTAAAAATATATATATATATATATATATATATATATATATATATATATATATATATATATATATATATATATATATATATATATATATATATATATATATATATGGCATCCCATCCGCATCCGCATCCTCACTTTCAAAAATTCAACATCCGCATCCACACTTGACAAAAATTCAACATTCACATCCTCATCCGCATCCGCATCCGCATCCGCCAATGAGAAAATATGAAATCGATTAATATCACTAATATATATATATATATATATATATATATATATATATATATATATATATATATATATATATATATATATATATATATATATATATATATATATATATATATATTCTAAAGACGTCTTTTCTGCTTCCTCAAAGCTTAACACTAGGAAGGCGTACGGTCCTGATGGTATCCCTCCTGTAGTTTTCAAAACTTGTGGTTAAGAGCTTGCACCCTTCCTTAGTAAACTATTTCGTCAATATCTTTCTACTTCAACCTTCCTTTCTTACTGGAAACGTGCCCTCATTCAGCCGGTGCCGAAGAAGGGGGAACTTTCTCAACCCTCTAACTACCGTCCTATTTCTTTAACCACCGTTCATTATAAAGTTTTCGAATCTATCCTTAACAGGAAGATTTGGAAACATCTCAATTCTTCTAATATTATCTCTGATCGCCAGTATGACTTTTGTAAGAAACGCTCTACTGGTGATCTTCTTACTTTTCTCTCTGATTCTTGATCCTCCACTCTTCGTCATTTCGGTGAATCTTTTGCTGTCGCGCTGGACATATCGAAAGCTTTCCCTCTTTTGGGATTTTTCCTTCTCTCTGTGGCCTTCTCTCTGACTTCCTTTCTTGTCGTTCTAAAGCAGCTGCTGTAGAAGGCCTCAGTTCATCCTTTAAATCTAATTATAGTGATGTTCCTCAAGGATCTGTCCTATCCCCAACACTTTTTCAGCTTTTCATTATTAACCTTCTCTCTCTCTCTCTCTCTCTTCTCTCTCTCTCTCTCTCTCTCTCTCTCTCTCTCTCTCTCTCTCTCTCTCTCTCTCTCTCTCTCTCTCTCTCTCTATCTCTCTCTTACTTCATTTCCTATCCGCTCC